>MCJB01051925.1:0-25903 GCA_002018475.1 Nicotiana obtusifolia
GGCTGTACATGTAAGTTTTCAATTTTTATTAAGTACTTTGATTTAGTTTTATATAAGTTTTGAATACTAATTTATTTTTTCTTATAGAGTCGCTTCACAGCTGAGTTGGAAGAGTTTACACGCAGCCAGCCAGCATCTTCATCGGGCGAAACAGTCCAACCGTCAGACGAGGATGCTGAGAGACTATGGACGCAGGCGGCTGGCGGTCCAAAAGGGGGGAGGGTATACGGGCTTCCCGCTAAGCAATTCTACCGCTATAGGTGTGGAATGCACGGAATAGGCAGTTCATCCGGAGGGGAGTCGCTTGATGGGAAGACCCTCGCCTCTATGCGGGCCCATGTGGAAAAGCTCACATCCGAGCTAGAAGCTGCAAAGCAACGAGAGAAGGAGAGAGAACAAAGAGAGAAGGAGAGAGAACAAAGAGAGAAGGAGAGAGAAGAAAGACAGAAGAAGAAAGAAAAACGTAGAGATGCTCAGTATGCTTCTCTATGAAACCAGATCAAATATCTCTTGGCTTCTGGCTCTTTTCCAATTCCCCCGTCACCTGAATCATCGCCGGATGGTCAGTTTGATGATGACAATTCATCCGGCGATGATGAAGATGATGTAGATATGAGTAGACCTTGAATTGTAATAACAACTTATATAATGTATAAGTTCATTTGAACTTTAAACCTTATTGTTGTTTAATGTTGTTGTTTAATGTGCTGTTTATTGTAGTTGTTAGTATCGTTGTTGTTTGATGTAGTAGTTCTTGTTGTTGTTATTGTTTTAATGGTTTCAAATGCATATTTTAGGAATTTGGTAAAACTGGCAGGGGGTGTAGCTGCCAAAACAGGCAGATTCTGGAAAAAATATACCAAAAATAGCGACCAACTTTGGTCGCCAGTTGGTCGCTATTTTGCTGGAAAAAAAAATTAATTCAGCAAATAGCGACCAACTTTGGTCAAACGCCAATTGGTCGCCCAGCACAAAATACAAAAATAATATCTGAAATAAGCGACCAAAGATGGTCGCTAATGTCGTATTTAAATTTTCTGTATTTCTCATTAAGCGACCACCTTTGGTCGCTTATTGAGAAATACAGAAAATAAAAATACCAAACTGGCGACCATCTTTGGTCGCTTATTTGGTATTTTTATTTTCTGTATTTCTCAATAAGCGACCAAAGTTGGTCGCTTAATGAGAAATACAGAAAATTAAAATACCACATTAGCGACCATCTGTGGTCGCTTATTTCAGATATTAATTTTCTGTCTTTTTCAGTGTGCGACCAAAGTTGGTCGCTAATTAGCGACCAAGATTGGTCGCTTTTTGGAAGGGACTAACTAAATACTGACCAGACCATTATGGTCGCTTTTTGGTCGCTTTTGGGCAGATAGGGACCAACTTTGGTCGCTTTTTCCGGTTGCTTTTCACCTGATTTTTAGTAGTGGGGGTCTTGGGTCGAAATAATCTTGTCCCCGACGAAGTAGGAGATGTTTCTCGTCACCAGCGCTCAGGGTAGCGTGGGGCGCTAGCCCTAGCGCTGGGAAAATAAACATTCTGGAAATTGGGCCACAGGTAGCGGCCCACGCTGACTGTGGCCCTAGAAATTGCCATTTTCAACTTTTTCTCCTTTTTGGCTCTAATCTCTCACCTTTCGCGCCTATTGCCTTCGGAAGGATTCCTAAAGATAAAAACACCACAAATAAGCATAAATCAATACATTTCACATCCAAAATCCACAAAACACGAGTAAAATATGAGTCAATATACATATAAATATATATACTTTAAGCCAAATATCAACACCCCACACTTAGACTCTTGCTCGTCCTCGAGCAACGGGATCATCAACTACACCCCAAGAACGTACACATCTCAACTAGAGAGGAGCATTTTAATTTTTTTTTTTTTACCCTACACTCTACCCTTAACTATGGTTGATAGCAACAATTAAACTGTAGCATATGCAATCACTTACACTTCCTTTACTTATGCCATTCTTCACATATTCATAGCAAAGGCAACGTGCTCATAACAATCCTAGCCTCAAAAGCCAACTCAATATTACAATGCACTCATGTCTTGAACACCCAATATTATAGAGAAGTCTAATAACGTTACCTATCCCTCGTAAAACCATGTGCCATCACAACAAGAACAAGAGAGTAAGTTGAATTCACACGTTCGAATTACATGATCAAATATAGTTTAAGGACTCACATATATCAAAGAAAATCTCTTACTCTCACAAAGAAGTCACATGCATGCAAAAAGGTACTATAGGCTTGCCCATGGTGTAAATCTCCACTAATGTAGGCTCACTCGGTCTAAAATCAATTAGGACTTTTATGGTTATAATGTGGGCCAAGGGACGGGTAGGATATAGTTAGGATTAGTAGTTCACCCACCTAAACACTTTAACACATCACATAATGAAATTTAAGCGCAAATTCTTCAATCCACTTCAATTTCACAAACAAGATCAGTCCCCAAAATTATTCCCTCTTTCACTAAGAACTACTTTAATTTATACCCCACTAGCAGGAACAAGACAACAATTTATTCATCTCAATTTTCCTTCTTTTTTTTTTGGATTTTTCTTTCTTTTTCTTTCAACTATTCTTTTTTCTTTTTCAATTTTCGCTAGTGGTGTATTATTTTACAAAATAAGTGCACCTTTATTCTTCCATTGGTTCCATTCAAAAGCCAATTAAATAGAGGTAACATGATCAAAATAATATCAATTATGAACAAAAGAGTATCGGCTCGTAATGTGGGTACCAAATAAAAGTCTATAGGCTATTTAATTAGGAATATTTTTTTATTTTATGATAAGCATTAAACTCAAAAGGATCAAATAAAGCCTAAAATTATTTTTCAAACCGAGCATCACCTAAAATTTCGCTTCGACTCACTTACCGGGCAAGTTCTAGACTCAATCACAATAACATAGACTACACAAAATCTCACTTCACAGATGGCACATGACTCACTAAGGACAGTCTCATTCCGACTCTCAAACAATGCAAGTATTCACAGAGCCACAAGATATTAAGTACAAAATGAACAATAGTCAAGCTAAAGAGACATAGGCGTCAAAAAATTTGTTATCCAATTCATCAAGGCATCATGAACAATTTCAAAATATAGAGAAGATACTTCACATGCCAACGCTTAAAATGTTGCTATCAAACAAGTCAAGGGCTCCTATGTTCATCAATCTTCCTCCTTTTATTTCCTAAATCCTAATCTTCTCTAGAGGGATTATTGCTACCTAAAGGAAAATAAAAGATATATTTTTAGATTATTTTTTTTCAAAATTTGTTTTGTAATTTTTTTCATTGGACCTTAATCCCTCAAGAAAGCTGTCCACAAAGTCCATCGCCGGGAAAAGTTCAAATTTTCTGCTTTTTTTTCTTTCCATTTTCATTCTTTTTCAACTTTTTTAATTTATTTAACAAAAACCACTACTCTAAGAAAGAATATTACAACTAAGCTAGGGTAGCAGAGAAAATTACCCAGACAATCTCCTCATCCCTCACTTAAAATTGTGCAGTGTCCTCAATGCACACTATAAATAATGAGTAGGTAAAATTCACTCCCTGGTAGGCCAAAGGCCACAGTATTAGCAGCTCACAGGATACCCAGACTTCTCCTGTGGATGATCCTTTGTGTGGGTACCTCACACTTAGTTTCAACTGCCTGCTCGCTTTTGCACATGCCTATTGACTTTGACTCCATGCTCCTACTCCTACAACACACAAAAATAACACTAAAAAAAATAACAGTAAAAAAAAATTAAATAGAATAAAAAGAAACAGTAAAATTGGGTTGCCTCCCAACAAGCGCCTTATTTATAGTTGTGGTACGACGCTATCACTTTCATCACTTTTTCCTCCACTTTGAGGATATAAATTGCGCCCCTAATTTTGCATCAATGTTTCTGTCACGTTCCTGGGGCGGTGGTGTGAAAATAAAGGAACCAAGCAATAGATATCGCATCTTGCACTTCTTGGCCCTTAAGTGAGGGATGTCATTTTGTCTCCTTGGCATCACAAATTTCAGAATATATGCACTTTGTTGCCCATTCATTGACTCATCCATAGGCTCGAACGGATCAATTCTTGTGTCACCAACCAAGCATAATGTTGAAAAGTGTTTAAAATGAGGTCCAATGCGCTCCAACCTAGAATCGCTCCACTTTTAACATCCTCACTTTTGCACACTTCCTCAACCTTGGGATAATTAATAATATTGTGGTCGAATAGTTAGAATTTCTCTTTCCGCTCCGCAAGCTGGCCAGTATCCATAAAAGCTGGTTGTAAGGCATCAGACGCCTCAATCTTTTTATTCAGTTGAGCCTACAGATCATGAATATCTGAGCCAAATTGTTCTATCTTTTGCATGAGCTCAGTTCTTTCGTCTATTGGCAGTTCTGCCATTTTTGAAAGACCATTACATAGAAACATATGAAATTTTATCAGTTGAGCTTGTTCCTCTAGCCAAGATTGGCTCACGATATCTGCTTCTTCAAAGTTATCTTCTTGTGGGAACTCGCTCTCTTCGTCGAGTTGAGGTTATTCTTGACAATTGGCCACTAATTCGTCCATTCTAGCCTGCAATCCTTTGATCGCTAAGGAAGCCTTTTTGTGAATTTCATTTTGTTGCTCGGCTACTTGCCTCATCATATCCACAATACGGGAAACGCGTTCCATATCCTCCACTTTGTTGCTCCTATCAAACTCATAAACATTATTAGAAACATCATAATAAGAGCTCTGAGAAGGATAATAAGAATTAGGATAACCATCCTAATGGCCATCTTGACCACCACACACATTACAAATATTTCACTCATAAGATTGAGATTCACAATTTTACCACAAGTGTGGTCCTCCACAATATGGATAAGGATCACCATAATAAGAATAACCAATATTTGATCAATTCTCATTCTAATATGTCATGTCAACAAAGACTATAAAATATTAAACTAAGATAAAATAAATAAATAAAACTTCAATAGACAAAAAGTAAAAATCTAATCTAGTAAAATAGTTAATTTCTAAGTCCCCGGCAACGACACCAAAAACTTGTTGCTCCCAAACGCACACGCAAGTATACGTGATCGTACGAGTAATATAGGATTATAAGTCCAGATATCGTGCCCACAGGAACTTGTGATTAACTATCAACTAAAATTAAACCCAAACAATTAATCTATTCAAGGGATTTTCTAAAGTATGAATATTCAACTACAACTAATCTAGAGTAGTAAACTAAGAAACTAAAGGAAACAAGTCTGCAATCTTAGAGATGAATTCAATGGGAGAAAATATTCTAGAGCTATGGGTTATCTAACAATCCCGTTGAATTTTTCATTTAAATCGTCTTAAGTTATCTGGTTTATTGATTGACAGGGTTACTATTGCTCATAGCCTTCTCCAGTAGTACTACTCGCCTATTCAACCTAACCTAACGCCTATATCCCTATGGAATTAGGATTAACAAGAACGCATTAATATTCCCGTATAACAACCAAGCAAGGGGCAATTAGGTATATCCCCATCCTAACTGCAAATCCGATCCTGATGCTCGAGTTCAAGAGCTTGCTCTACTCAATCTTATATACAATCTAGAATTCCCTCTCCTGAGTTCAATCCTAGATTCGTAGATAGTATTTAATTGGTAATCAAACAATCAAATAATTAAGCACAAGATTGGATAAATAAGCCAATATGATAAAATAATAAGAACAATTCAAGCTTCAAACTACAACGTTCATGTAGCACCCAAAACTCTAGAACTAATAAACTATGAGATTAAAGGAAGGGAAGAGAAGAAAAACTAGTTAGAAGCCTCCTCCAAGCATGGTGTGTGTTCTCCCACGTGAATTCTCCTTCAAAGTATGTTAGATATCCTCTAAATTAGGTTTAGACTTGCTTTTTTACGAGTTGGGGGGAGAGGGGGTCTTGAGCCGAAATAACCTTGTCCCCAGCGAAGTAGAAGATGTTTCTTGTCACCAGCGGGCGCTAGCCCTGGTGCTGGGAAAATAAACATTCTGGAAATTAGGCCACAGGTAGCGCCCCATGCTGCCTGTGGCCTTGGAAATCGCCATCTTCAACTTTTTCTCCTTTTTGGCTCTAATCTTGCACATTTCGCCCTCTATTGCCTCCGGATGATTCTTACATATAAAAATACCACAAATAAGCATAAATCAGTATATTTCACATCCGAAATCCACGAAACGCAAGTAAAATATGAGGCGATATATATATAAATATATATATATACGTTATGCCAAATATCAGTAATTAACCATCATCTTAGTGAAATTAATTAAATGGAGAAAACTAAACAAGATTATGAGAATGCAAAAGTGTTTGTCCTTACTATCCTTTGTGATTTCTGATTTCTCATATAGATTTGAATAAACATTGTGAATTTTCATGGTACTAATTAACCGTGACACGACAAAAGAACTGAAAGTCACACTTCCATTATGCATTAAAAATATTTCTACTTAATGATTTGAAGCACACGATAACTCATAAAAATGACTAGTTTAAAAGGTGTTGATGTAACCTAAAATCATGTAGTTGCTAGGTGTCGACTTTCCGACCTTCTTTAGATCCAATCCACTTCTGTGGCTAATAAAGAAAGGGAAAAATAAAAGATGAGAGGCGCAATATTTAAATTCTAACGTCTCTGGTTTTTGTTGGTGAAATTTCACGCAAGTTTATATTAAGAAAAAAGAATTCAATAAGCAATACGCAAAAGGAAGGTTACACATCAAGGTCTAGATTTAATAAAAACACTTTTGATGCCTTCAACCAAAACTATCCAAATTAATAATTCATTCAATCAGCATGTTTACGAAATAAAATATATTTTTCAATACGATTACACGAAAAATGCCTATAATTAATAACCAGTAATAACAAATGCTCACATATCCTTTCTAAATGTAGGTCTTATGTGATGATCTTGGAGGACTACCTGTACAACACATTTTCAGATAAGTCAGTATTGTGACCAATATTTTGTCCAAGTATGGATGTAGTAAGCTAGTAGCATTGATACTATTGGCCTACTATATGTACTACTTCTCCGCTTATATATGACTATTATGTTAATGATCCTTCAAATCAGGCAGACACTTAGGAAAAAAATGACACATTACAACAACTAATTAATATATAAAATAGATTTTTTGTGCAAAATAATAAAATAAAGAAGACGAAAAAATATAGGGTAATACACATTTGTTTTCTTTAATCATTCGGCATTCAAAATTCATCCAAATAAAATTGAATAGGAATAGGTCCATTACAAGAATGAGTGCTCCCAATCAAAAAATACACATAACTACATAAGACAATTGCAAAAGGGAAAGAAAACTTCTGAAGAAACATTTGAAGAACAAAAAGTAATATGGTAGGTCCTTAGAGAGCAAAGCAATAGATGGAGGCGCATGCGCAAAAAAATGTAGGGGTCCCATTATAGTAAAGGCAATTGAGTTTTTATCTTTTAGGAACAAAAGGGAAGTTAGTCGTGTCTCCATAAATTGAAAAAAGCAAATAATAGAGTACTGGTGAGATTCTATATGCCTATATAATAGTATTATTATTGTGGTTTAGACTTATTATTCTGTCTTATGGGCAAAAAAGAGGTGATTCCAATTTCCAGTCGGTGCACCATACTATCAACTTAATCAGAGTAAATTTTACGGGTGGTCATCTAACTTTGTATGCATTACACAAAAGTCATTATTTTTTCTTTTGTTACATAAAAATCATTTTACTTTATTCTATTTTTCACAAAAATAACTTTGGACATTTTTTGTTAAGAGCTCACCTAAAATGTGAGAGAAAATAATAAAAATGATCCTTATATTTTCTGGTAAATTTAATATACGCCCATAAATATACTCCTTAGTTATTTTGATTCAATAAAGCTGTCAAAAGTGAGTATTTTTTGGTTTTCGTCGAGTATTTAACAAATTATAATTGTTATTTTAATAGAAAATGCGAAAAAAAATTTACTATGAAATCACATTTAGAAGTTTATTTTTTACAATTCGGCTATTTTTGACTTATTATAAGATTTTGTATAACTTTTTGAGGTGTAATATGCTATTTTAAAATTTATTTCTAGCATCTTGTGCATTTTTTGTTTTACGACTTCTGGATTTGACAAGTCCATCCCATCAAAGTATTTAGTCTTACTTGCAATTAGGTATAAAATAATTGAATTTTGTTGTTTCATAATTAATCATACGGTCTGAAGATATAAAATTCATATATCATGAAAGGATTAACTCATTTTTAACGTGAATGTAGGTTAGTTGCATTAAAGTCGATTGTGGTGATTGGTGAATTTGCGTTCATTCATTGGTTCGACTTTGGACAAATCATTAGTTTTTTTTCTCGCTTAAAGTATCAAATACTAACTATTTAATTTAGTCTGAAAGATGTGTGATCTGTTTGTATATATTATTGCAATAGGAGGCTACAAAGCTAAAGTGTGTCATTACTTTCTTGTTTACTTTCCAACTAGTTTCACACTAATAATTTTTTTTTTAAATAATAACTTTATGTTTAAGTTAGCAGAACATTTATGATTCTTAATTTTTTTTCCATTATTGGATTTGACGGAAATATATCGGTAATTCTAGTTAATTAAATTTTAGTTTTCAGTATATTTAATAAGCATAGTTTATTAAATCTTCGATGAAAATTAAAAGCGCTCACTTTTGACAACCTTATGAGATCAAAATAGCTAAGGAGTATATTTAAAGGCTCAATGTGAATTTACCCTAAATATAAGGATCATTTTTTATTATTTTCTCTCACATTTTAGGTGATTTTTTTATAAAAAATAATTAAAATTATTTTTGTAAAAAGTAGAGCAAAGTAAAATGATTTTATGTAACCAAAAAAAAATAAATAAATTTGGGATAATAAATATAAAGCTGAGTAACCACCGGTGAAATTTACTCCTTGATCGAGGACTAGCCACTAAAAGCCAACCACCACCCCCGCAAAACTCTGCTTTTTTTCCCTGCCCTTTGCCCACTTCTGAGTTCTGATTCTTCCTTTTTGCTTTTCATTTTGTAAAGTAGAGTCGCATTGCCTCCTCCCTCTGCTGTTGTACTTCCCTTATAAACTGCACCTTTTAAACTATAGTATGTAGGGAGAGTATTTAATAAACTTTCTAGGCACTTCAGTACGTATTACACTGGTAGAAAAATAAAATTACAATCATTCTTAGTTAATCAATAGGATCGTGCAAGGTTATGTTGCGATAAATGAGTTTACTCAATCTTAATCAGATAATTTGATTCGAGCTCTGAAAATAAAATAAAAAATCTCTTTTAAAGAGAGCTTTTTCATTAATTAGATTGTACACGATACAAATCTAGATTATTCGGATCAATAACTTTTGATTCCAAATAGTTAACCAATTAAAAAAAAAAAGGGTCCCCCACCCTGCTTATGATTAATCTTGTAGAACCTACTTTGAACCCAAGCAAGGGTAGCAGCCTTATTTCAGCTTTTCTATCTTCCCCATCCTCTTTCCCACTTCCACTCAACTACGTTATGTTTTTTTATTTTGTTTTTCTTGTCCATTCTCTATTGTGTTCGTGATTTGGGCTAGAAAGAATTAGCAATTCAGGATGTAAAGGCTATAGCATTACGTATACAACGCACTTTTTTGGTTTGATTGGTCTACTAAGTTGATTATAAAATGGGGTTTCTCTTCAGTTCTTATATTAAGTGTTATTCCACGTTGCTTCGCAAAATTCTTTTAGGTAAAGAATAATGCATATATACAATTTGGTATAACAGTTACGACTTTACGATTATCACACACCTACACTCAAAATAACTCACTTACAAATCGAATTGTGTGACAATAGCCCCACACCGTTACATGCAAAAAGAATTGCACGCTGTGCAAGAGTAAAAAGGTCACACTCAGTAGAAAAAGGATCAAATGTTTGTTTGTTTGCTTGCACAGAAAGTGAGGAAAAGACAGAAGGCAGACACTGCACAAGGCCAACCACGACCAAGGAATTGGAGCGGACTACCCTGAATACTGTACCTTAAAGCCATAACCATTATCTTCCTCTTTCCAATTTCGGTATCAATTGGGATTGGGAGAAAATAATATTCTCCATCGTCCCAATTTACTTGGCTTTTATGGTTGTCTTTAGCTCAGGGTTTATCAGAAACAGTCTTTTTACTTGCACAAGATATACACTATCCTCCTTAGATCTCACTTGTAGTATGTTGTTGTTGTCGTTGTTGTCCCAATTCACTTGGCTGGACACAAAATTTAAAAAAGAAAAAAAAATAGTAGAAATTTGTCTTTAAAACAAATCATAAATATTTGTATGACTATAAATTATCTTATTAAAGGTAAAATATAAAATTTAATTCAAATTTATCTTAATAAGAAAGTATATGGGACATGCTATAAGGAAAGTATGACACATAAATTGGGGTATAAAAATAATAGAAAATAAAAGATTCTTGTTAAGACAGAATTAAAGTTAAGATTTTTCTCTTGCCCTTCATTTTTGATTCATATTTCGTTCATTACATAAAGCTTATTATTATCTCATGTTATTTAAATCAAGTGGTTACTTTTCACTTCTTTAGCTACATTAATATAGGGCAGTCAATGGAGAAACATAAACTATGACATACTTAGGAGCTTTGTGGTACTCTAGAGTATTTCCGGCATTATTTTTCGATTGTGAAATCTTATTGGATTACAGACACCTACCAAAAACCGAAAATTAATTACATTTGTTTGCCAATGAAGTTTTCGCCGAAGTTTGAGTTGGTCAAGATTCAAAGGATTTATTGCATTTTAAAAGAAGTTTGTAATTGTGGGGAAAGTGTGTTAAGATTTGAATTATTTTTCACCCATAGTTGGTCGTGTGAAATTTTCTTTTCTGGTCATTTTGACCTAGCTGTTCCATAGTCCTGAAAGTACAAGCCCGAGAAAATGTACCGAAATGTTTCTTCGATTCAAATATATTATATTTAATAGTCCGAAATGTCTATTATGTATGTTTTTTGTATAGTAAAAGTCTATTTTGTACAGTGACAGTTTATTTAGTATAATTTTTTTGTATAGTGACAGTCTATTATATATAAATTGTACAGTGACATTCTATTTTGTATAATTTTTGTATATTGACAGTCTATTTTGTATAATTATTATATAGTGACAGTCTTTTTGTATATATTTTGTACAGTGACAGTCTATTTAGTATATATTTTGTATAATGACAGTCTATTTTGTGTATATTTTATATAGTGACAGTCTATTTTGTATATATTTTATATAGTGACAATCTATTTAATACATTTTTTATATAGTGACGATCTATTTTGTATGTATTTTGTGTAATAACAGTCTATCGTATATAATTATCTGTGGACGGCTGGAGTTTGTTTGTGAAATATCTACAGACCCCAACAAGACTTCTTTATGATCTCCAACACCTTCATGTCCGCTGAATCTGCCGCCATCCTCCCTCTCAGTCCCTTTTAATTTGCATTGTTTTTAAGTTAATTATAAGTTCTTGCCATAATTCATCAAATAAAACTATGTCTTCCACCCCCTTCTGCTCCGATCATCTTGTTGATCCTTCTTATTTTGTGGGGTATTTGAAATTCTTGAGAAAAGATAGAAAATTTGTTGAAGAAAAACACGTTTTTTCTTGTAAATTTACCTTACTCCAATTAATGATAAAACAGGGGAAAGAGTAAGGACATCCTCTGTTTGTCAATATAGGTGGACAGCTGTCCATTCCGGCAAACTCCAATTTGTCAATTTCGGTGGGTGGCTGGTCGCTAAAATTACTTTTGAGCTATAAAATGCATATTATAATTTTTGGCTATCGAATGTCATTATTTTTTTTTGAATGGCTAAAAGTAATAATACCTCGACAAAAGTAGCCCAAATAATTGATTACTCCTTGGAGCTAGCTGATTATCTTTGTTGTTGGTGCAACTTATATATGTATCGTCGAAGTTGTTTACCCGTAAAACGATACAGTTGAATTTATATGTGATTTTTAGACAAGTGAATTAATTTGATCCTGAAATAATCGATGAATTGAATAAAAATATAATACGTAGCTTTGAGATGGAAACAGAATAACAAAAATAGTAATTCCGGGAGCAGGGCTTCCGAGCACAACATCAATGATATCAAAGAGCAAGAAGATAAAATTATATGAAGCTTTGAATAGAGTGTAGCGTATGTTTGCCAAAAAATTCGTGTCTTTTACAATGATAATAGAGTTTGCTATTTATAGCTGCACCTAAGGAATAAGGTCCTAGGATCAAGCCCCTCTTTAATGTCAATTATGAGGGCCATTGAAGAATGTGTAACGGCGGACAGTGAATGCCATATTTCTTGTAACATGCAGTACACTTAATGTTGTAATTTCTCATTAAATACTACCGTATGGCAGGCATTTATTGTCATTCTCTCTGATAACATACCAGATCGTTGCCTTCGGCTTCAGCTATCTTCTGTCTTTGACTCCACGTGTCACTTCCTCATGCAATCATTTAATATAGCATATTTTATCCTATACATATAGTCCCCTTACTTTTTGGTGACATACCTTTGTGTCACCGGGAAGTAGGTAGAAACGTTCTTTTCTTGGCGGGAAATTTACTAACCCCTCTGAAAAATTTCTGACAGTTGATTAGACGCACGTCTCTACGCATTTAACGCTCCGTACATGCGTCATCCCATGATTCACCATACTATCGAGGTAATTATAGCCATGAGTTTAGCCGCCTAAACCTTTACTTATACGCATCAACCTCCTTCATTCTCACTTCATAATACTCTGAATTTTCTAAGACCTTCTTTACTCAACTCGTACTTCGACTTTAACCTTTCTTTAGCTTCCTTCTTTGAGAGAAAAACCCTCCCTTTGATAAAAAATGGCTTCTTCTTTAAGAAAACCTAGTTCTTCAAAGAACAAAGCAAAGTTGATGGTGCTGCTCCCTCTACGGTAAGTACTATCGTCCCAAAGAACTTGATTACCACCATAGATTTTGCAGAAAAGTACCCTTCTGCCCATCCTCGTACATGGGTTGTTAGCGTATACCCTTCTTCTATCTGTCCTTCCAGTATTCTCGCTGTGAAAGAAGACTTCCATTGTCAATATTTGGACATTATCGCTCCCGACCTGGCGGAGCAGATAACTTAACCCAAGAAGGGTTATACATATTTTTATACGTATCCCTTTACTTTGGGAGCGTTTTCTTTAAGCGGAGAGCTTGACTCCATCATTGCGGAGTTCTGCTCCGCGATCAAGTGTGTTTGGCACAGGTAAGCCCTTCCATGTGGAGGACAATCACTTGTCTTCGGCACCTGTGCGAGGAGACGTTAGAAGAGCTATCTTTAGATCGAGTGATGAACCTCTATTCCCCCAAAATCTTCCGTGGGGGAGTGATTTACTTTAGCAAGCGAGGCCACCATGCACTGCTATCCAGCATGGATGATGATAACAATAGTGGGTGGATGGAACGGTTCATTTCAGTCGCCACCAGTGACATCATCCCCGCCTCAGCTCCGGCTTTCCCGGAACTATGGAACCGTTCTTCTTCTGTAAAAGATCATTCCTCATCATTATTAACTCTTCTTGCTTTACCTGTCTCAGCGACTCGGCGGGTTCCCATTAGGGTTTAGGGCTTGGACCAATAAGTTTAGAAAATTTTGGACGTTACTACGTCCGAAACCAGCACATGGAAAGAGTTGTCCCTGAAATACGGGTGGAAAGCAAGAAATTATGGTAAGTTGAACTCAACTTGTTTTTTCCTTTTCTCATAAGGAAGTTGTTTGACTCTTATCTCCTGTTGAATACAGGTCTACCCCAGGGCTTAGTTATCGTCCTCGAGGAGGATGTTTTGGCTAATCCTATTGATGCGGTGAGGCTGCTGCAGGAGGCTTTTACACAGACAAGCGTCTCCGGGCCTGCTTCTGGTCCGACTGCTTCTTCTCGGAGTCCCCGGCCAGAGAATAAGCAACCAAAGAGAAGGCGTTCCTCCATGGTAGGGGGGAAGAATAAGAGGGTGAAGAATGCTGCCCCCGAGTTTTCTCCGAAAGTCGTGGTGACGAGCCCTCCGCTCGAGCCGGCTATAGATATTGTGATGATTGACGATGATGGAGAAGCTAGCGAGGATGGGGCTTCGTTACACAGAAGAAGACGATCTTCCTCAGCTCAACAGACTGCTCAATCTGTTGAGTTAGTTATACCAATCGAGGACGAGGCCTCGGTGCTTTGGGGGAGTTTGAGATGGTGGAAAATGCCAACTCCCATTTCCAAATCCTAGTTGCTGCCCCCTGCATTGTGAGGCTGAGTATCGGATCCATGTCGTCTCCGTTTGACGAGCAACCAACACCTAGCATTGTGCTTGCTGCAGCCACTTCTCATCCTTTAACGCCATCAACTTCATCTCCTTCTTCACCGACTCTTCCACCAGCAACTGCCACATCATCTCCATCACCCGCATATGTCTGAGAAGAGTATGTCCTCTTCCCCAGTCCCCAATTCATGGGAATTTGGGGCAAAATTACACTGCCCCTCAGAAGATCCACAAAGGAGAAGGAGCTTTACTCTTTCGGTGTCTACCGAGTGCAATCTGTTGTCCCCGCCGGTGAAACTTGCTAACTATTTGAAGCCTTTGGCTTCAAAAAATGATTGGGAAAAGATACAAGCTCTCTCGGGAGAGTGCTTGTTGAACAATGCTATGCACAACGCCGGGTCGGTATACTCTTCACTTCCTTTGTCATATCTTCTATCTTTGACTTATTAATATTTTGAGTTTGCCTTTTTGTTACGCAGGCTAATTTCCTTGCTTACGAAGGTCTCCAAATTTTGATTCAGGATAAAGAGGAACTTACCTCCGAGTGAGATCAACTTTTGGCCGAGCGGGACCTAACCGTTGCTCGCCTCTCAGAACTGGAAGCCAAAGCTGCTGAATCTGTTGTGTTGGAAGCTCGTCTGCAGCAAAGTGAGCAAGAAGTAAAGACCCTTAGCCAAGAGATCGCCCCACTGTGGGTTCAATTTGAAGAGGCTAGGGCCAAATGGGCTGAAGTCCATAGTGCCGTTCTTGCTGCATCCAATCGCGAGGCTGCCTCCGCGGAAAGATTAAATAATTTGTAGGCAGCTTTGAACTCCAAAACTGAAGAGCTTGCTGCTGCAGGGGTAAAATATGCCCAATTGGAGGAGAAGTATAAGAGGGCCATCGAGCATAATAGACTTCTCAATTCTACTGTCTGTGATCTTGATGTTAGCCTCCGGTCCATTAGATCTGCATGGGAAAATCTTTCTGTCGAGGTTGACCAACTTAAAGAAGAACCCAAGCACCGAGCGACTTTCCTCGTTGTTGAAAAAACATATGTTATGTAAAACACGAGGAGAAATCCTTGGAAGAGGCTAAAGCGGGTGTCATCGACTTTGATGCCGAAATCGCTAAAGCCCGTGAGCTGGAGTTAACTGCTAAAAGGGGTCTTCCGGTTAAGCCTGATTCTTCTGGTTCTTCTGGTTCCGGTTCTGAATCCTGGGGAACTGAAGAGGAACCGAAAGGCAAAGATGTTGAAGGCCAAAATGATGAAGGTCAAGATATCGGGCCGGCGGCGGATCTAGCCACTTCTCCTGGGGGCGCAAATGCTTCTCTTCCTCTGGGTTCCAGAGATGCAGCAGCTTAGCTTTTCATTTCTTTTCCTAACTTTTGTTCTTGTGCCATTTTGGCACATTGTTTTTGTGAATAAAAACACATTTTGCTCAAGTATTGCATGAGTCTTTCTGCATTTATTTTTGTTTGAACATTTATGCAAGTTTAATATTTGCATCCTTTCTTGTTTAAGTGTTTGCGCAAGTTTTACTGTTTGCGTCTGATTATGCAAGGCTTTGGTGTATTTTCCCCCAAAGCATTTGGGTTTCGGCCACAAGTTCTTCCGAAATTAAAACCCTTTATCGTAAGGGTTTTCATAAGAGAGGGTCCTTTTATGTTTACGGTGCTCTTGAAGAGGATGTCTCCTGTTCATTGCGGCACTAGCATTTGAAGTACTTATTTAACTTTCAAATGACAAAATCAATTCATCTTTCAGACAAAAAACAAGATAGAAATAAGAGAATTTTATTTTATTCCTTCCATTTTCAAAAAGTACATAAACATTCTTTATGTTAAAAAGAAATTGCCATTTCTTGTGACTAACTTGTACAACTTATTTCTATGGGCTGACCACATAGTCCCCGGTCCCAATGAAACAACTATGTTTTCAATTTTCGTATTCCGGTCGATGTGGCCGTTGTTGTTGCCATATCCTCATATCATTCCCCTAGTGTACGAATGCAAAGAATGCGAATTTGAACATTGCAAGTTTTGCACCTTCGAGGATTCCACTAATGAATTGCTAGATAATCTTCAATTCGGTATCAAACTTCACTTCTCCTTACGAATTTATGCTATCGAGCCAAAGGCTATCAAATAATCCCCTAGTGGCTTGAACTTGTGAATGGTCGGGTAACCTTTGTTCTGTAGCAAACTTAACTTCCCGGTGGAAATTTTGCTACTGAGCAAAAGATTGTCTAACCGCTCCGGAGTGGTTCTTCGCTTGTGTGCCTTGTTATTAAAAGGTCTTATTGCTGCCTTTGAAACCTTCTTCATAGTATGCTTTCCATTGCTGCCTCGTTAAAAACCTTTCTAGAAAAACCCTATTGGGAAAACTGGATGAATGGAAAACGAGTGCAGCACATACTTCCAGTACAAGTGATGTTCATCAGCAACAGTATCTCTTGAGGTGTGCCACATTCCAGTTGCTTGGCAACATTTCTCCATCTCGATTCTCCAATTTGTATGAACCTTTTCCGGTGACAGTTGAAACCCGGTAGGGGCCTTCCCATGTTGGACCTAGCTTCCCTGTGTTGAGTTCCAGGGTGTTTTAAGTTAATTTCCTTAGAACCAAATCTCTCACTTTGAAATAACGGAGGTTGGCTCTTCGATTATAATATCTTTCTATTCTCTTCTTTTTAGCTGCCATCCTTAAATGCGCCAAGTCCCTGCGCTCATCGAGTAGCTCCAAATTGACTAACATTGTTTCATTGTTTGCTTCTTCATTTGCTTGGAAGTATCTCAAGGTAGGGTCCCCTACTTCCACCGGGATCAAGGCTTCTACTCCGTACACAAGGGAGAAGGGAGTTTCTCATGTGCTCGATTTGGCCATTGTTCGGTACGCCCATAGTACTCCAGGCAGTTCCTCAGGCCATTTACCTTTAGTTGCCTCCAATATTTTTTTGAGATTTTGTATAATCACTTTATTCGTTGATTCTGCTTGACCATTTGTGCTCGGATGATAGGGCGAAGATATGATCCTTTTGATTTTCAAGTCTTCAAGGAACTTTGTGACCTTTGCGCCTATAAATTGTGGCCCGTTATCGCACGCTATCTCTTTTGGTATTCCAAATCTGCAAATTATGTTCTCCAACTTTGTGACCACTCCACGTTCGCGGATCTTCCGATAAGGACCTGCCTCAACACACTTAGAAAATAGTCAATTAAAATTTTAAAAAACCTTACCTTAACCAGGGGCTGGCAATAATGGTCCCACGATATCCATTCCCCACTTCATGAACGGCCATGGAGACAAAACTGAGTGCAATGGTTCTGCTGGTTGATGTACCAATGGTGCGTAGCATTGATACTTATCGCATTTTTGTATGAAAGCTTTGGCGTCTTGTTCCATTCGGGGCCAATAGTATCCTGCTCTTACCAACTTTAGCACTAAGGAATCTGTGCCCGAATGATTTCTACATATCCCTTCGTGGACTTCTCGCATAACATAATTTGCTTCGGAGGCTCCCAAGCATCGGGCCGGCGGGCCTTGAAAAGATTTCCTATACAATTGATCTCTTTTGAAGCTATATCGTGCTTCTTTAGCGCGCAGCGCCTGGGATACCTTGGGTCTTCAGGAAACTTCCAGTGCTCAAGATAAACAATGATTTCATTCGTAGTCCTAGACCAAATTAGTCGTGTTTACATCGTAGTAGCTATCTGCGTCCAGAAGCGAGTGCATAAGCTATACTATCGTACCGGAATCCGATCCCTTCATTTTCGTTGATGAGCCAAGGTTAGCTAATCGTCTGCTTCCGTGTTTTCTTCCCTTGGGATATGCATAATTGACCACTCCTGGAATTGAGCAAGCAGAGCCTGAACCTTTATTACGTATTGTTGCATGCGCTCCTCTTTGGCTTCGAAGATCCCGTAGACCTAATTTACTACTAGCTAGGAGTCGCATTTGATTTCTATGACCTCGGAATCTAGTCCCCGAGCCAATTCGAATCCTGCAATCAAAGCTTCATACTCCACTTCATTGTTAGTCAAAAGGACCGTTCTTATGGCCTGCCTTAAGGTTTCTCCCTAATGCGTGATTAACATAATGCCAAGCCTGGACCCTTTTACGTTGGAAGCTCCGTCCGTAAATAGGGTCCAAACTCCTGATGTCGATTCTAACACCATTACTGCTTCTTTGGTTGCCAGAGGCAGTAGCCCCGAACTGAAATTGGCCACAAAATGGGCCAAAACTTGTGACTTAATCGCAGTCCTAGGTTTATATTCTATGTCAAATTCACTTATTTCGACGCCCATTTGGCTAGCCTGCCTGAGAGTTCGGGTTTATGAAGGATATTCCGTAGGGGAAAGGTGGTCACCACAACTATCGGGTGACATTGGAAATAAGGCCTTAGCTTTCGAGCGGCGACTACGAGAGCTCAGGCTAACTTTTTCAAATGCGAGTTGCGAGTTTCTGATCCCATTAAAATTCTACTAACATATTAAATGAGAGATCGCGTACCTTCGTCCTCACGGACTAAAACGGCGCTTACCGCTAACTCCGAGTCTGCTAGGTAGATTAACAATTTTTTTGCCTCCTCCGGCTTCGATAGTAACGGAGGACTTGACAAGTACCTTTTTAAATCCCTCAAAGCCTGCTGACATTTCGGGGTCTATTCGAAGTTGTTCTTTTTTTTTTTTTGAGCAGCGCAAAGAAACGATGGCATTTTTCTAAAAATCGGGAATGAACCTGCTCAAAGAGGCCAATCCCCCTATGAGCCTGTGAACCTCTTTTATGCTTAATAGCTGGTCCGGGGTGTCTTTGATGGCTTTGATTTTATCGGGGTTAACCTCAATACCCTTTTGTGACACCAGAATTCCTAGGAACTTGCCGGAGCTGACCCCGAAGGCACATCTCTCAGGGTTAGGCTTCATGTTATGCTTCCTTAGGATGTCAAAAGTTTCTTGCAAGTATTTAAAATGATCACCTGCATTCAAAGACTTAACAAGAATATCATCTATATAAACTTCAATGATTTTCCCTATCTGTTCTTCAAACATCTTATTTACGAGCCACTGATAAGTGGCTCGGACGTTCTTTAGCCTTAAAGGCATCACATTATAACAGTATGTGCCGAAATTCGTTATGAGCAGAGTTTTTTCCTGATCCTCCGGGTTCATCTTAATTTGGTTGTACCCGGAGTAAGCATCGAGGAAACTCATTAACTCATACCTGGCCGTTACATCAGTCATTTGATCGATGTTTGGCAATGGAAACGAGTCTTTTGGGCATGCCTATTCAAGTCCTTATAGTCTAAGCACATACGAAACTTATTGTTCTTCTTAGGCACTATTACTACGTTAGCTAGCCAGTTGGGATACTTTACCTCTCGGATCGAGCCGATATCAAGTAGGCGAGTTACCTCTTCTTTGACGAATTTATTTTTGGCCTCGGTAATAGGACGTTTCTTTTGTCTTACCGGAAGGATGCTAGGATCCAAGCTTAGCTTGTGTACGACCATTTCTGTTGGGATACCTTTCATATCCGCATGCGACCATGCAAAACAATCAATGTTAAACTTAAGAAATTCAATAAACCCAGACCTGAGATCAGGGTGCAGTCCTGTCACCAAGTGGAATTTCCTCTCCAAGAACTTTTCGAACAATGCGACTTGCTCAAGCTCTTCTGTTGTGGACTTTGTTGCGTCCGTCTCTTCCGGTACCTAAAAATATCTTGGCACCAGATAAGATTCCGACGCCTCTTCCCCCTGGTTGACTTCACTTGATTCGGGAGCAGGCGCCGGCTCCTGTAATTACTATGCCGCATGCTCCTTCGCTTTTTTACTGGAGACTGAAATTGCATTCATCTCCCTTGCTGCCGGTTGATCACTATTTATCTGTTTAATCCCCTAGGGAGCTGGGAATTTCAACAAGTGGTGATACATTGATGGTACAACTTTCATTTCGTGCAAGCATGGTCTTCTCAGGATAATGTTGTAGCCCATATCAACATCTACCACCTCGAAAATGGTCTTCTTCATCACCCCCCTCGGCGTTCGTGGGCAGTAGAATCTCTCCTCGGGTCGTCACGCTTGCTAGGTTGAACCCAGCGAGGAGTTTTGTGGCTGGAATAATGTTTCTGGTAAGTTTGGCTTGTTCCAATGTATAATATTGGTCAAACTCCTTGGATCCACCAGAACACGTTTGATTTTAAAATCTAATACATTTAAAGAAATTACCAATGTATCATTGTGCGGCAGCAACAATCCATATGCGTCTTCCTTTATGAAAGTGATGTCGTCTTCAGCGACTTCCCGGAGTCTCTTGCTATGGGTTACTGATACATTTGTTTTTTTTTTGTTGCCGAGAAGGTAACCCTGTTAATCTCGTTCCCCCCAAAAATCATGTAGATCGTCAGGCAAGGGGGATTTTTTCTTACTTTTGAGGGCTCCGTGTTGTCACGACTGCGACTGTAATTCTTTTTGGCCCAATCACTTAAGAATTCCCTGAGATGGCCATTTTTCAGTAGTGTCGCCACCTCTTCGCGTAAATGCCGGCAGTCCCCAGTTCGGTGACCGTTCGTGATATTCGCACCATAAATTAGGATCCCTCTGGCTGGGATCGGATCTCATCGGCTTCGAGAACGGTGCTTCTTTAATGTTCCTCATAGCCGACACCAACTCTACTATACTGATGTTGAAGTTGTACTCCAAAAGTATGGGGTAGGAAGAATCTTGAAAACCTAATGTTTCCTTGTCCTGTAATGACCTCTTGTTTCGGCCGCGATCAGCTCTTCTATCGGTAATAAACCTGTCTGCCAACCGAAAGCCTCTGCCACGTCCTTTAGCCCGTTCATATAGGGCAAAAACCGATTCCTCGAAGACCGTTTATCTGTGTCGAAATCGTTTTTTGATTTCTCTTTATTCTTCTCTCGACCTTTAACCAACGCGAGGAAGCCGAGCTGATCATCCCCAATCCTTATCTTTGCCTCGTACCGGTTGTGAACATCTGCCCAAGTCGTCGCTTGGAACTCGAACAAGCTTTCTTTCAACTTCCAGGATGCATCGGAACTTCTCGGATTCAAGCCCTTGGTGAATGCTTGAGCTACCTATTCGTCCGAAACGGCCGGGAGAAACATCCTTTCCTTTTGGAACCAGGTTACAAATTCTCGGAGCGACTCGGACTCTCCTTGTGCAATTCTGAATATATCGACCTTTTGGGCCTGCACCTTTCTAGCTCCAGCATGTGCCTTAATGAAAGAATCTGCGAGTACCTCGAAGGAGTCTATGGAATGCTCGGGCAACAACGAATACCACGTCAAGGCTCCCCTCATGGGGAGCTAAACTGATTCAATCTCGTGGGGAGCTAAATCGTTTCCTTTCACCGCCGTTGTATAGGTGGTGATATGCTCCTGAGGGTCAGAAGTCCGATCATATTTCGGCACGTCGGGCATTTTAAACCGCTTCGGGATCAATTATGGTACCGCGCTTGGCTTATACAATAATTGAGTGTACTTCTTTGAGTCCGGTCCTTTCAGCACCGATGGTGCACCCAGGATTTGGTCCATGCGGGTGTTCACATCCTTCATAAACCATATGAGTTTGTTTTTGAAGGGATCTTTCTCGTTGTTGTGACTGGATCCTCTCCCACCAGCCGCATCGAAGCCGACCTCTCCCCTCGAGGTGTTGTTGTCGACCCTCTGCATTGTTTGATTTGCGGGAGCACCGAGAGGAACTGGACCTCGTCCGTTCGCATTATTGGAAGCACTCGATAACGCCTGTTTTAGCTCCGTCATAACCTTATCCTGCCGTGTGAGATGACCTGGAAGGACCTCTTGTTGCTCCTGCAGGACCCTTACCGCTTCAACGACGTGCTCCTCTTCAGCATCATCAGGAGTCACCTCCCGAACATGTTGCGGGTACCGCCTGCCGTGGATCGGTGTGGCTTCGTTCCCCTCACTGCGGGTATCACTGATTGAATCCTTGTGCTGAGGCTGCTTTCCTTGGGCCTCAAGGTTTTGTGTGTTGTTAACACCATTATCTGCCATTTTCTATGAATTTTTTCCAAGAACAAATAATCAAACACGTTAGTGAAGGAGGCAAAGACCAACTTAATTACAGGACTGTCTAGGTCCCACGGTGGGCACTAAACTGTTTACCTGTAAAACGGTACAGTTAAATTATATGTGGTTTCTAGACAAGTGAATTAATTTTACCCTGAAATAATCGACGAATTAGATAAAATTATAATACTTAGCCTTGAGATAGAGAAGAAATAGCAGAAATAGTATTTCTGGGAGCGGGCTTCGGGTCACAACAACAATGATATCAAAGAGCAAGAAGATAAAATTATATTAAGCTTTGAATAGAGTGTAGCGTATGTTTGCTAGAAAATTCGTGTCCTTTACAATGATAATAGAGCTCACTATTTATAGTTGCACCTAGGGAACAAGGTCCTAGGATCAAACCCCTCTTTAATGTAAATTATGAGGGCCATTGAAGAATGTGTAACGGAGGGCAGTGAATGCCATATTTCTAGTAACGGACAGTATACTTCATGCTGTAGAATATTCTTCATTAAATGTTACCGAGTGACAGGCATTTATTCCATCTTTATAAGTATCATTCTCTTCCGTAACAGAAGGGATCGTTGCCTTCAACTTCAGCTATCTTCTGTCTTTGACTCCACGTTTCACTTCCTCATGCGTATCATTTAATATAACATATTTTATACTGTACAGAAGTTATCTGGACCCAAAATAGTTCAAATGCCAAGTAGCAATAAGAAAAGGTAATATTAAGTTGGTATCTGACCATGCATGTCACTGGTTTATTTCGGAGCATTTACTCTTGATTTTATTTTTCAAGAACACAATGGCATTTGTAATTCACCAGGAAAGTTTCAAATATCCTACCTCCGGTCTCATTCGTATTTTTGACATACTAAACTTGTTATGATTTTAAAATTTTAGAAAAACAAGGATTACATGCAGTACTCTTTTCTTTTCTTTCAAACATACTCTTACTGCTCGAACTAGCGAAGTGTCGAACTAGTGAAGTGTTGATTGAGCGAGACGCTTTTAAGAAGAGATAAACCGCAGTTTAGCAAATATTCTTATATATGAATAAGACTATTGAATGTCTCTATCGAGGAGTGTGCCAGACCTCAAAAGACAAAAAATATCAGTCGGAGGTAGTGTTTAACAAGAAGAAATTTAATTAAGCAGCGGACTTTTCAAAAAAGAAAAGGAAAATTTAGGACCAGAAGACCAAGACTTGGAGCGATGATATATGCCGTACCTAGCGTACTGGCACTTTGGCACGTTATGTACGTTGGGCAGCAGCGCGGAACCAACCTGGAAGTTGCACAAAAAATGAACCCTTTTTTTTTTCTCCTCTACTCGTACATGGATATTTAGTCATTGTGACATTACCTTTTGCCATTGGTACCACAAAAGATTGAATATGGAAATTTCATCAGGCCAAATTTCTAAGAGCAAGAAGAGGAAGGACTGCCCAGAAATAAATGGTGGCGATGACGATGATGATGAAGAAGAGAAGATGGACAAGTTTTATGAACTCATCAGAAGCTTTAGAGATGCTCGCCATGACTTGGTCTATAATAGTAACACCATGACCAAAAACTCTGAAACGGTGAACCAAGAATTAGCAGAAAACATCGAGCTCAAGGAGATTAAAAAGAAGAAAAAGAAGAAGATCAAGAAGAAGAAGGAAACTCATAAGGAAAAGGAAACTGCCGTCGCAACTACATGTACTGAACATCAGACGAATCAGGGCTTAATCGCAAGCGATCAAAATCGTGATGATACACAGGGTCTAGATCTTAATCTTTCTCTTTAGTTATTGTTTCTATCATATGTTATTTGACTAAAGTTGCTATTCTACCTTTTAAATTTGAAAAACACTTTTGGGGAAGTCTCCTAGCTTAGGTATTTATTGTGTTATGCTCTACAGTTTGAATTAATTCAGGAGAAGAAAAAAAAAGTCGACTAAGAAGGGAAAAAAAAAACGCAATTGTATAGAGTCAGATATAATCGAGCGTATAAGGAAGGTCGGGCTCAAGCGTAATACAAGACCGGATTACTTCATAACGGGATCAGCATTTCGGGAAGGAAAGCCCGAAGTCGGGCATCGTTGGGTTCGGAGCTGAAGCAATCAAGGTAAGGCAATCGACACCGGTCAAGGAAGGTGCATCTTATGCTAAAAGGATCAATTTCGTATAACGGAAAGACCGAAGATCTCGTGGGTTCCTGATATTTCGGCGGGAGTCACGATCCCAACTATCATAGACGTTAAATCATTATTTTAGGGAAATTTCATCCCGTAATTAGGGGAATTTATCTTGAATCAGGCTTTTACCATGTGTAGGACTCTTCTTCTACCTATAAGAGGGGCATTTATCTTCATTGTAACACACGACATCCATCACATAAATACTCATTATTATTGCTATCTCTTGGCAGAATTATTTACTTCTCATTGCATATTGTTTCATTTCAGAAAATCTATTCAACCCTAACGGTTTGGTCATCCTTCATTCAATTATTATTTACTGCCATATTTTTTATTGTATTGAATAATTTCACATATCCTTAGCACCGCGAATAAATTCAATTGTTTCTTGAATTTTAGAGTAAACAGTTTGGCGCCCACCGTGGGGCCTAGGATAATAGTGAATTTTTTATACAAATTCTCTGTCACACACAATTTTACGCTTGCTCTTTGTAGAACTTTCTGTTTTTCAGATTACAGCATAATCATATCGCACTCACTTCCCATTAGTAACGAGCTTAACCATCAAGGCGAAAACAACATCATGCCTGGAAACGAGGTCCCGATCGACGCCAACTCTCAAATGGCGGTCGACGCCGATCAGACCTCTGACCCATCGAACAGCGTTCGAGGGGAACACCATTCAGGGATTCAACATAATAGAGGATATGAAATTAGCCTCAAAGTAATATTTGACATGCTGCAAGCCCAGCAAGCGGCCATAGCTCAATTACAAAGTCGCAGTCAGATCCCGGACAGAATCGAAGCCATTTCTTCTCAAAGGATAGCTCCACAAAATGAGCCGATCACAGCACAACCGGACGAAAGCGGTTCAGGGGCAAACTCTGGAATCATGAAAATGCTCGAGGAGCTGACTAAACAGGTCAAGACGGGTGAAAAAAGGATCGAGGCTAACGACAAGAAGGTGGAAACGTATAATTCGAGGATAGACCAGATACTGGGGGCACCCCCGGTGCTGAAAGGTTTGGACTCGAAAAAGTTCGTACAAAAACCTTTCCCATCCAGCGCTGCTCCAAAACCCATTCCGAAAAAGTTTCGCACGCCGGAAATCCCTAAATACAGCGGGACTTCGGATCCAAATGAGCATGTGACGGCATACACTTGCGCTATAAAAGGGAACGATCTCGAGGACGATGAAATCGAGTCCGTCCTTCTGAAGAAATTCGGAGAGACCCTGTCCAAGGGAGCGATGACGTGGTATCACAACTTACTACCAAATTCCAT
>MCJB01051926.1:0-11463 GCA_002018475.1 Nicotiana obtusifolia
ATGCATTAAGTATTCATCTCTTTAGTTTACACCTGCTCTACTGCTTATTACTTTTAAGTACATCATCACAACATATACATTGCATAGCCGTCCCATTTGAACAATCATTGTGCACATGTCCTTACGGGACCACAATCAAAATCATGCCTCTGTGGCTTCATGACCACTATTACTAATTATCATTATCACATACAATCGCACACACACACATGCCTTCATTGGCTCATAATCACATCACAACTATAATCGTCACCTTACCCGGCCGTATCAAGCTCGGTCATAATGATACATGCCTCTTTGGGCTTGTACCCGGCCATATCAAGCTCGGTCACAATGATACATGCCTCTTTGGGCTCGTACCCGGCCATATCAAGCTCGGTCACAACTACCCGGCCACAACGGCTCGGTTATAACTACCCGGCCATATCAAGCTCGGTCACAACTATCACAAGTTGGCTCATTCATTCACTTCTTCATTACATGGAATCATTCCAATTCAATCATATACAACCATACACATGCATTCAATTCATAACAACTCAATCATATACAATCATACATACATATACATTCAATTCATTCGTGCCTTACGTTCATTCTTGTCATTCTTATTACTCTACTTTCACGTAGTGACATAACACTTTAATTCTTACATCGATTGTACTTAATAAGTAACACAATTGCAAACAATATCGGCATATAGAATCTTCCATAGGAGGGAATCAATATAAGCTTTCTTAGCTTCTAAGAATAGAGTATTCTTTTGGGGCTTCTTTGAGACATATTGTATTTGACAAGAATCGTGCAAAGGAAATAACGGTATAGTCTTACATACCTGGTGCGTATATATTTAACTTCCGCTTCCAAGCTTATGGAAGTGCATAGAATTCCTTAATCTACAATTTTGGGAACAACCCAATCATTACTTACTATACTTCATACTACTATTCATAATTTAGTTCAAGTAATTCTTTCCCCCAATCTCTCCCTTCATAGCCTTATTAAACATGTTTATGACACATGCAACTCAAAATCATTCATGACCCATTCTATTGGTGGTGATTAATCTAGACCCATAGCTTTCTTTCTCATTTTCATGAATCCCTACATGCATGTAGTGGATTTTCATGAATCCCTAAGCAAATGGGTGTAAGAAATTACCTTGCATGTTGGTTAGCCTATTTCTCTTCCTCGATTCTTCAATCTTTAAGTTCCCCTTTGATTTTGGGTTTGCAAGAGAAGAACTCTAGTTAGGGTTCTTTCTTGTTCCTTCAATTTTATGTTTTCTTCCTTCAATTCTTTGTTTGGATGGAAGGAAATTAATTGGGGCTTGTGGGTTCTTTGAGAGGTGTTCTTAGAGAGCTTCAGATGTGTTTGGGTCTTATAAAATGAGTAATGAACGAGTTTGAGTGCCTTTTATAGGTCAGAGAGTCAAAAGCTTAATTTCAGCACAATGTGGATTTCGCGACGCTTTAGGGGCATTTCGCGGTTCGCGTTTTGCATTTCGCGGACCGCTTTTTGGTCGCGAAATGCGACCTTGTGTTCTGCTTCAGTTCGCGATAGGAGGGGTCATTTTCGCGGTTCGCTTTTTCATTTCGCGAACTGCGTTTCTGTCGCGTTTCTCGCCTGGGCTTACTGTCCGTGTTCGCGATGGCCTTGTTGATTTCGCGAACCGCTTTTCCCATTTCGCAGTTCGCTTTACTTCACTTGCCGTTGCTTTTTCGACAAGAAGCCAACCCAGGCTTCTGCCTCACTTCGCGACACAGAAGGCTGATTTCGCGAACCGCTTTTCAGTTTCACGGTTCGCTTTTTCCACAATGCATCGCTTTCCTCCTTTTTTTTTTTTTAACGCCTTTCGTTTTCCCGCCCTTTCTTTCTTAACATTTTCAACACTTTTCAATATTTCTCTTACTCATAGGCCTATACACAGTTGCCACATCACGGCACAATCAAGTAGGCGAATTTACGGGGTATCACATAGCCAAATCAACTTCATATAATCAATAAAAGCCAAAGTAGCCGAATACAAATGATAAAGCTAAGATCTTTAAGCAAAATCAAAAAGTCAACCCCGCGCCCGCACATGAAATTTGACAAAATTCACAAATTGCGACCACCCATTCAATTACGAGTCCAACCATACAATTTCATCCAATTCCATCCACAAATCGAACCTCAAATAATGAAATCTCACACTCCAATACCGTAGTCTAAAATCCCCGAATTTCACCTCAAACTCACATAAACTAGGTGTAATAATTAATGGGTATTGAATATTTTTCAATAAAAGTTATTAAACTCCACTTACCTCCTCAATTGTAGCAAAAACCCTCTCAAAAATCCCCCTTAGCCAAGTTCCAAATCTCCCAAAATGAGAAAACACTCAAACTGTTCAATTTAATAACCTGCCCAACGATCCCGCGTCTGCGTCCCATTTTTCCGCTTTTGTGGTCCAAATCGTGCGTCTGCGCATTTTATTTAATCCTAACAAACCGCTTCTACAATCGA
Organism: Nicotiana obtusifolia; assembly: GCA_002018475.1. Taxonomy (NCBI): domain Eukaryota; kingdom Viridiplantae; phylum Streptophyta; class Magnoliopsida; order Solanales; family Solanaceae; genus Nicotiana; species Nicotiana obtusifolia. Next base: position 2,509 of record MCJB01051926.1, read on the forward strand.
ACTTGAGCTTCTATGCTTCCCCACCTGTGGAACCCTTCAATATCTGTGGCCCCTAGCCCATCCAGCGACAATCCACTTCTGTGGAACTTTACTCGCAGAAGTGCATTCTCTTCTGCGGAACACTGCACGCATCTGTGATACTCCCTTGACCAGGCCATCTTCCGCTTTTGCAACCCTCCAGCCACACCTGCGGCCAAGCCTACCATAGATATGATTACACCAGAAACCAAAAGCTTCAACAATCCTTCTCAAGTCCAAAATTATTAGTTAACCATACGAAACACCCCGAGGCCCTCGGGACCCTAGCCAAACCTACTAACATGTCCTAAAACACAATACGAACTAACTTGAAGCCTCAAATCAAATGAAACAACATCAAAATCATGAATTGCACCCCAATTCAAGCCTAATGAAACTAGTGAACTTTCAACTTCTAAAACTAACGCCGAATCATATCAAACAAATTCTGAATTACCCAAATTTTGCAAACAAGTCCCAAATGACACAACAGACCTATTCCAATTTCACCAAAATCCGACTGCGATATCAACAAAGTCAACCCTCGGTCTAACCTTCCAAAGCTTCAACTTTCCCAATTTCACCAAAAGCCTCAAACCAACCTACAGACCTCCAAATCAATATCTGGACATATGCCTAAGCCCAAAATCACCATACGAAGCTATCGAAACCATCAAAACTCAATTCCATAGTCGTCTATACAAAAGTCAAACTTTAGTCAACTCTTCCAATTTAAGCTTCCAACCTTGGGACTAAGTGTCCCAATTCATCCCGGAACATCCCCGAAACAAAACTAACCACCTGAAAATTCACATAACAACAAATGAACGTGGAAGAAGCAGTAAATAGGAGAGCGGGGCTACAATACGTGAAACGATCGGACGTTTTGTTACACATGTTAGAGACCATATTCCAATTATTATCTCCCATAGCCAAGATGGTCTATTTTGGAACTATTGCTAAATTTGATTTAGTCGTAGTCATGTTTCACAACTTGAGCACACATCATCATTTTATTATTATGTCCTTGGGCACCTTATTAATGAAATGTGAGCACATATCTCCTTTATGATTAATTTGTATCATGAATTGATATGATTATGGCACATACATAAATATTAAGCAAATTTATTTGGTATTCGAAGGACTTATAAGAATTTGTGAGTTTTGTCGGGCTCCTCAAACATCAAGTGCATTCTGGAAATTAGCAAATATCATAATTTTTTATTGACTTTGAGTATTTGATTAAATATTCGACCTTTTCCATTTGTGTTTGCTCCCTTTGGAATTATTTGATAATTTTGAGTTGCATTTGGCTAGTTTCGAGCCGCTCAGAGGTTAATTCGTGCGGGGTGGCGTTTCTAGACTAGTTTTTGGCTTGCTTGATATTTGATTTGGCTTGTTCGAAGTAAGTAACATATCTAAACTTGGATTTAGGGTAATTAACCATCGGAATTATGATATATGAGATGTATTGGCATGATGCACATGCTATGTGACGGGCATGTGTGCGTGCCTGCACCGAGATGTTCATGATTTGAGTGGACTTTAGACTATTAAATGACTTGTTTTACTATCATGATTTATTATATCCATGTTTTCCTTACTCACTTGATTATTTGAGCTATGATTCATGTTAGAAGCCAGATTTCAAAGAATCATGTTTCGCCTATGTGCTTATTTGGTTGGGACGTAATGGAGTTATTCTTTCTATTTTGAGCTATAAGTCTTAACCACGGTTATTTACTCATTCATGATTCCATATTAGCATGTCATATCTCTGTCTCTGTACATTAATTATTTTCTACATCTTACGTATTGTTGTCTTGCATATGTGATACTATTTGGGCTGAGTTCTATAAGATTGTGAGCCTTGAGACTTGAGAGGTTATTGATTGATATGGGTCGTAGAGCCAAGTTAGTGATATATGGATCAGGTTGCACGCCACAACAGGCCTTATTGGCTTTATTGTTAAATAGATCGGGTTGTATGCCACAACAAGCCAATGATATGGATAGGGTTGCACGCCACAACAGGCGTATTGGCTTTATTATTATATCGATCAAGTTGCACGCCATAACATGCCTTATTGGCTTTATTATTATATTTATCGGGTTGCACGCCGCAACAAGCCATATTGGCTTATGATTAGCGCTTGGGCTGGATCCGCCCCTCCGGAGTCTGACATACTAGTAGTGAGCGCAGGCACAACGATATATACACGTGCTTTGGTGAAGGGCTTTTGACCCAGGCACCCGTAACGGGCTGAGTGATTATGTGTGTGTGATGAAGTGGGGACATTTGAGCCAGGCATCTTGAGTGTGCTGAGAGTGAGGTTACTTGACAATATCATTACGAAATCATTTACTTGACATGTCTATTTGACATGTAGGCATAACGATGTATTTTCCTCATGCTAGACAATGATGTGAAATTTGATGACTTGACATCCATATTTGACATGTAGACATAGAGATGAACTTTCCTCATGCTAGAGGGTAATATGACATTTGATGACTTGTCATATATATTGACATATAGGCATAGAGATGCATTTTCCTCATGGTAACTGGTTGACGAAGAGTTTTATTTGATGCTGTGAAATGGGAAAATACAGTTCTTTTGATAAACTCATGTTTAATTGATTTTAGTGGTAAGATCTGGACTTGGACTGTTATACTTGAAAAGCATGACTACTTTCCCGAGCTCGTTACTGCTTTCAACCTAAGGTTTACTTTGTTACTTATTGAGTACATGGGGTCAATTGTACTCATACAACACTTCTACACCTTGCGTGTAGATCCTGGAGCTGATCTTACTACGTATGGCGGGAGCTGACATTGAAGATGCACATGTTCCCCGGATATAGCTTCCATTTATTCTTGGTAGCTTTAGATTTGCAAGTTTGTTTATGTATATTTCAAACAGATGATGTATTTATTTCGTACCAGCTTTGCAAATTTTAAGTTTTAGAAGCTCATGATTTGTAGTACCAATCCTTGTGATTTGTATAGAAGTTCATTTATTTTACACATTTGCTATTACTATTCTCATTTGAGTTGTGCTGAATTTCATTTGGCTTACCTAACGATGGATTTTGGGTCGTGACAAGTTAGTATCAGAGCACTAGGTTCATAGGTTCTACGAGTCATGAGCAAATGTCTTGTAGAGTCTTGGGAATCGGTATGATGACGTCCATAGCTACCATTGAGAAGCTATAGGATATCTTGGATAAACTTCTCATCTTTCTTTCCTTATCGTGCAGCTTTGATTCAGCTTGAGGTGTATCTCTTTGAATTCCTTCCAGTCACTTCCATGGATGAGGTGCGGGATGTGTTTTCTGTGTTTTGGTGATGGGCCAGTCTGGAGGAGTTGATGCTATGTTTGGTCCAAAGCATGGGATCGGTATTTTCAACTGTGTGAGCATGTACTTTTGGACTAAAATGTGCGGCAGTGTCCCTAGGAGTGGGATTTATTGCTCGGTGAGTGGTTGGATGACTATATTATGAGTATGATCTTACTGCGGCATGTGTTCAGATGGCTTGGATGTGATGAGAAGAGTTGTCTTTGGATGTGAAAAGGACTATTGAGTGCATGATTTCTATCTTGTTGTGTCGTACAGTCTCGAGTTATGAACGTGTAGAGGGATCTTTCATGTTGTTCATTTGTGGGATGAACTAGATTCTTGACTTCCGTTATCATTCTTCCAAACAAACTAAAATCAGATCGGATAGCACTCATTCCAGGTCCAATAACCCCATCTCATCAAATACAAGCTGCCCTAATGACATGTCACACCAATACTACCTAAAGCAACAAACCGTGCAATCTGTGCACCAATAAGCAACAACTCAAATGCACCAAAAATGAAAATAGAACCAACTGAGAAAACTGTCCCACTATCTCAATAGGTACCACCACAAGCGCATTGCTATAAATGCATCACACAAGTGAGAAGCGAAAGACATGAAATCAACACATAGGATCATATCCCAACCTCACTCCGCCACAGTGCGTGACCCAATCCAGACACCGGTCCACATAAAATACCTCAAGCCATAATGCTCAAAATCAAAAATCATATGCAAATCTACAACAACCACACGTAGTGCATGATCATAACTATGGGGAAACGGATAGTACAATATACCACCAATAGGAAAGACCATAACCGAGGCGCAATCAATCATTCGAAACCCCAATAACCATTTCGCTCAAATTTCGCCACAAGGCCCAAACAGAAACACATTGTGTGTGCAATTAACTAACAGATCCAACCCATCGTAGCATAAAAGAGTAACACATAGAACATATCAGAACACGAACAAGCTCAACTCTAACGAAATGACACACCCCTCATCAATAGCAGTATGGAGTCGATAAATCCGACCCAGTGTAGAAATACACGTCCTCATTAGGCTTAGCAAAGGGGCCCAAATCAACTCCGTCCATCCTAAAATACGTAAATAACCCTCCAAATATACATAATAACATAACCATAACACCTACTATTAGCTATCTAACTCTGGACATACCTCCACAGTCTGCAACCAAGGAACCATCTGCATCTAAGAACTCCTAGTCTCCAAATCCCTAAAATACCAGAATCACCATATCTTATCCCAACTCAACCACTCAAGTGACTAACACATCCTTCATACACAATCATTCCACGAGAAATACTTCCATAATTCTTGCGCGCTATATAGCAAATCTTAATATCAGCAGTGCCAGCATTCTTCTAAATATCAGAAACCATCTATATTGTCTAGAACTCAGGACTTTCCCTTAGAAACTGAACTGCAAACTTGCACATAAAAATCTCAATGCCACACATTGCACCATATCTATCATGCCATCATATAAAAACACGAGAATCCCATTGTCAACTCTGAGTCGCAAGCATAATACATACTCAATCAGCCCAAAATGTTCCACTTGATCCCATCCATGAGATAATCACAATGCACAACAAACTCCCTATTCCTGTAGAAAGTATCCATCTAAAGTTGTGGTCAACACCATCAAGAGCTTTCTGAAATCATATGCACCTACCCAAGCCATTAGAACCGAATTCCTCTAACTCAACCAAGTTACATGGACTGCCAAACCCAGGAGCATTGCCACATCACACCTACAAAGCCTCGACACATCAAAAGAACAAAAATAACGGATCATATCCATTACCATCTGATCCAACCTACTACTAAGTTGTTTTATTTCTCTAAGTTCCCTCCGAATTGCCTTCATGTTAAATCTACTCCTTGCCAGTACACTACGACCCTTAACCCAACACTCACCATAAGATAGCAAGAAACCTTGTCGTTCTAAGGCCCAAAAGCCACTGTATTCCCTCGTAAGCACCTAAAAATGCCGCATCAGAGATACCAACTCTAAAGAGACCTTATGTGAATATAAATATGTTTTCTTAACCTCTTTGTTACTAAAATATAGAATCTACAATGATATAAAAATATCGCGAGTCTCGACACCATCCTTGCAAATCTCAGATCATAGCGTTTTGCAAATCCAATAATTCTTCAAATACCACATATGAATATAGAAGTCATTAGAACCTTCTCGAGAGTCATCCACCCTATTCTAATCTCGAATGTACCATCAAAACGAGCCGAACGACTTGTGCTTCATTAGGACACTAACACCCAAAGAAGTAACCTCACTTCAAAGCTACCGAGTGACTATCTTTTTCTTAGAACATTACATTTATCACGAATAACAAACCTAAACCATTCCAAGATCTCCATATATCCATAGAGCGTAATACGTCATGCATCCAGCAATTTCCCTGCTCAAGTCATCCTCGAAACCAACCTCTTCAAGTCATAACTTATCCACAAGTATGCCTCAAGCTAAAACTAAAGTACACATAACCATGCAACTTGATCGTCGATAGCAGACTCCCACACTTGGCTCAAAGCCATAGAACACAACATCTGATAACTCAAAATGCCCTTACTCCATTACTGCCGTAATCCCGCACAATAATTGTCCATCCTCCTGGCAATCAAGACATCTTTCCCAAGCTATCCCACTCAAATAGTAACACTTGTAACCCACCAGTAGTAAGAAACTCTCCACATAATCATCATAAGAGTCACAACACCTCCGAACATCCCGCATGAGTTAACCCACCTGCTTAGCTTCAAACCGGCATCTCTCTATGCCCTTTCACGGCCACAAGCACTATATGATCACTAAATCTTCTTGAGTCTGAACTCTCAACAAGACACAGCTTATAATTTGTCTATGGTTCTCATCGGGCGAGATAGCTCCACGACTAGTTGATCTGATGAGTGGTTATGAGTTTTTGTGTGTTTCATTCATCATTGGCAGTGTACGAAGGTTTAGAACAAGGTTTTATTTGATATAACATTGTTACCAGCACCAAATTTGTTATTGAGCAGCTATTGTGGCCGAAATTTATTGCTATGAGTATCTAAGTTATGTGGTATATCATGTGATTATATCTTGGGTTATGGTTATGGCTTGCTTGTTTAGACTAATAAAATGTGTGTATGTGAGATTCGGGTATTGTAATGTATTTCGAATGTTAAAGATTTGTTTTTAAGGCTTATGGATTAGGGTTGAATTAAGGATCTTTAGTTAGGTTGCATTGTCAGTCTTATATGGATTGGGGTGACGTGAGGTCGACCATGGGTATGTTCATAGTGAGTATACACAATGATTTGACGACTTTGGAATGACTATTGGCACGTTCGAGGATGAATATACGTTTAAGAGAGGGAGAATGTAACGACCTAACCAGTCATTTTGAGTATTTACATCAAGTTCGGTGGTTTGAGGTCATGAGTAGCTTCACATGGTGTATGACCAGAGTGCATTGACGGTTTAGGTCTTCAAGTTGTTCAGAATTTATTTGGAAGATTCTTAAATAGGAAGCTGTAAGTTGGGAGATTTAGCCAAGTTAGACTTTTATGTATTTGACATCGGATCAGAATTTTGATGGTTCCATTAGGTTTGGTTGGTAATATTGGACATGAGCGTATGCCCGGATTTGCATTTGGAGGCTTCTAGAAGATTTTGGCCATAATTGGCGAAAGTTGACAATTTAATGGTTTGGATGGTTCATCAGATTGACCGGGAGTTGACTTTGATGATATCAGGTTTAGTTTGTTGTTCCGGGAGCATGAATTGATTTGTTGTGTCATTTGGAACTTGTGTGCAAAATTTGAGGTTATTCCAAGGTGATTTGATATGATTCGACATGAGTTTTGGAAGTTGAAAGGTCAAAAGTTCATTAAGTTTGATTCCAGGTGTGATTCATCGTTTTGATGTGTTATGTAGGATTTAAGGCCCTGAGCAGGTCCGTATTATATATTGGGACTTATTGGTATGTTCAAACGGGATACCGAGGGGCTCGAGTGAGTTTCGAATAAGTTTGGGTTGTGTTGCGCTTGTTTTTTATGTTTCAATGTTGTTTGTTCAAGTATAAATGGTACCACATTAGGCAAATGAGCTCCAAATTCAGTTTTGATTAAAGAATTTGATCCGTATCAAAAGTCCGTAGCCATAGAAAAAAGAATCATCACATTTGGACATCGTATGTGGGAGTTATGCTCATTCTAGTGCCGGAGAAGAAAGCTGGTGTTGGTGTTTCCCATTTGCGACCCTGCAGGTGCGGCTTTTTGGCCGCAATAGCAGGAATTCCTTGTATATTAAAAACATCAGACTGCGTACTTTTGGTATTTTGAGCATATGATGAGTTCTAAAGCTCCAATTGAGGTGATTTTCCCTGTGTTCTTCTCGTCTTTTCACGGGGGTCAGTATCCAACCTTAATTTTTAAATTTAACATCATTACAATAGTTCATTTGTAAATTTATCCGTGTTTTGATTGGAGAATTGAGGGTTTTAGTGAATAATTGAATTTGGAACATCGATTCAAAGTCATAATTGGATGAAATTAGTATGGTTGGACTCGTATTCGAATGGGTCATCAGAATTTATGAGTTTTGTCGGGTTCCAAGGTGCGAGCCTAAGTTGACCTTTTGTTTGACTTTGAGTATTTGATTAAAAATTCGACCTTTTTTGTTTGCGTTTGTTCCCTTTGGCATTATTTGATATTTTGAGTTGCTTTTGCCAAGCTTCGAGCCATTCAGAGGTTGATTCACACATGATGGCATTTCTAGAGTACTGTTTGGCTTGCTCGATATTTGATTTGGCTTGTTCGAGGTAAGTAACATATCCTAACTTGAATTCAGGCTAATTAACCATGGAAGTTATGTTATATGACATGTATTAGGGTGATGCACATGCTAGGTGACTGGCGTGCGTGCGTGCACACACCGGGATGTTCATGATTTTAGTGGACTTTAAACTATTACCGGACTTGTTTTACTATCATGCTTTATTATATTTGTCTTTTCTTTACTCACTTGCTTATTGGAGCTATGAATCATGTTAGAAATCATGTTTAGGCTATGTGCTTATTTGGTTGGGATGTAATGGAGCTATTCTTGCCGTTTGGAGTTACACGTTGTAACTGCGGTTATTTACTTAGTCATGATTCCTCATTTGCATGTCCTTTCTTAGTCTCCGTACATTAATTATTGGCTACAACGTATTGTTGTCTTCCATATGTGATGCGGTTTGGGCTGAGTTATGAGATTTGAGCCTTGTGACAGTATAGGTTACTGACTAATGTGGGTCGTAGAGCCGGGTTGTGAGTGATATATGGATCGGGTTGCACGCCGCAACTAGTCTTATTTGCTTTATTATTATATGGATCGGTCAGCACCCGGCAACATGCCTTTTTGGCTTTATTATACAAGGCCGAAAGCCCAACATACAAGGCCTACAAACCCAACATACTGCACCGGCTGACAGAATATGTCTACAAGCCTCTACTGAGGGATGTACTGTGGTCATAACAGGGCCCGACCTACCCCCCCCCCCC
>MCJB01051926.1:12846-38749 GCA_002018475.1 Nicotiana obtusifolia
TATATATATATATATATATATATATATATATAGACTCTCTACTCTCTTGGCTGAAAGAAGACAATATTAAACTGAATATAATGTCCCGATAAGCGAGAATACTGTAACATATGAGACTAGGATAATGTACATAAGTTCAGGAATACGAACTTCTTTTTGTCTCGTTATCAAACACATGTAGTTACGGGATCATGCCAAAATGAAGTAAGGTTTAGCCTTCAATTTCCTTATCTCAATCTTTCCAATAACCACGTGAACTCGTCTCTTCGCACCTTAATCTACAACAACGATAAAAATACTATCCTTAACTTGCAAAAGGTACAACTATCGCACGACCAACGGCAAGCTTATTTGATGAATGTCTCAGCTCCTATTTTGTCCTTCAACCCTTAGGTTTTCCTCCAGCTAGAACTTGAAAAGAAGAGAAAATCAATTAGGGTTTGTGTTGAGCTTTTTGAGAGAATTTTGCAAGGGCTTGTCTCTAATTTATATGCTCCATAATGAGTGTGAAATATTAAGGAAATAAGACCTTAAAAGGGCTCTTTGGCCGATCCGAAATAGCCCTTTTTTGGACATATTTAGTTCTATCATTTTAAGCAAGTAGGTGATACATCTACTTGTCACATATACAGTCTGCGCAGTCTCGCCAAAACACATATATCTCTTTACTACGATATTGTATTCACAAACGGTTTAACGCGTTAGAAACTAGACTCATAGATCTTCCATTCGGCGGGTGGATCACCCTGTAAATCTAAACATATTGAGAGAAAAGCTCAGTGACATTTGGCCCAAATTCTAGTAAAACCTATGAACGTAACTTGTAAGGACATTCCTCGATTTTTCTTCCACAATTCGCTTGACTTCTAAAAAACACATGACTATCATAGGACTAAAATAAATCATAACATAACTCTCTTATCATGTTAATAACCCTAGTCTCACCCCAATGTATAGGTTATATAATCCTCAGCTTGTCGACTTTCGACGAAATATTATTTTCTTTAATTCCTTTAGCTTCTAAACCTATCAACCCTCTTTGTACTTGTTGTCCATGATCTTCAATATTTGTAACCTCCAAGGTAACATGATTAACTTACTTTATATACTTTCAAAGATGATCTCATTTTTTGTCTTATATCAGTTTTCTTACGACGTACTTTTACGTACGAAAATATAGGGCATAACATCATTCCCCCTTTGGAACATTCGTCCTTGCATGTTGACTGATACGCTTATCAATCTCCAACCCTCACTATACTTCCTTAACACATGTTTTAACTCATCATTATCTTGGTAAGTTTCCTTGAAATCTCTGACTCATATCGATCAACTTAATATATATTCCAACATGAATGTAACGGGGGTAATATACTCCCCCTTGCAACTGATCAAACAAGTCATCGATCCTTGGAAGTGGATACTTATTCTTTATCGTAACCTTATTCAACTACCTATAATAGATACACACATCCTCAGTGAGTCGTCTTTCTTCTGCACAAACAGTACTAGTGCACCCCAAGGTGAGGTACTGGGTCTGATGAAACCTTTCTCCAGCAAATCTTTTAATTGCTCCTTCAACTCCTTCAATTCGGCAGGTGCCATTTTATACGGAGGGATGGATATTGTTTGAGTTCCCGGAAGCAAATCGATGCAAAAATCAATCTCTCGCTCTGGAGGAATACCTAGAAGCTCATCTGGAAGCACATTTGTGTACTCTCTGACTATTGAATAGAGAGAAGTGTAGGTATCTCAGTATCTACATCTCTAACTCGCACAATATGAGGAAATAAACCTACCTCTGGGTGTCATTGTTACCTACCCATTCAAGGACTGGCTCACCCGGAAAATGAAATCTGGCGCCTTTGCTCGGCAATCACCTGTGGCATAGCAAGCTGCCAACCAGTCTGTGCCCACGATAACATCAAAATCCATCATCCCCAGCTCAACTAGATTGGCTGAGGTCTGACGACTACAAACTATCACCGTACAACCTCGAGAATCTATACTTGGGCAATCTTGCATCATATGCCCCGGACGGCCACATAAATAACAAGCGTCGGAACCTGCTCAGCATTGGCCCAAGTGTCCTCTACCAAATATGTCACATCGCGGTGGAAATGACCATGTATGCCCTAAACCGCGCTGTCGCTGCAAACCCGATGCCTGTGAGCTTTCACGTGGTCCCGAATGAGCATATCGGTCAAACCTGTAACCCCGTAACTGAGGCGATGGAGGGCTAGGTAGCTGTCCGAAGTACTGGGGCCTATGAACGTAACTTGTGAGGACTTTCCTCGACTTTTCTTCCGTAACTCGTTTGACTTCAAAACTCAATACATAATAAATCATAAAATAACCCTCTTATCATGTTAAGAACTCTTATCTCACCCCAAGCTACCGGTTATAACATACCCAACTCGACTTTCGACGAAACATTATTTTCTTCAATTCCTTTAGCTTCTAATCCTTCCAACCCTCTTTGTGCTTGTTGTTCATGATCTTCAATATTTGTAACCTCCAAGGTACCATTATTAACTTACTTTATATACTTTCAAAGATGATCTCATTTTTGGCTTTACATAAGTTTGCTTACGATGTACTTTTACGTACGAAAAATATGGGGGATCTTTCATGTTGTTCATTTGTGGGATGAAGTAGATTCTTATGTCTTGTTGAGAGTTCAGACTCAAAAAGATTTAGTGATCGTGTAGTGGTTGTGGCCATGAAAGGGCATAGAGAGATGCCAGTTTGAAGCTAAGCAGGTGGATTAACTCATGCAGGATGTTCGGAGGTGTTGTGATTCTTATGATGATTATATGGAGAGTTTCTTACTACTGGTGGGTTACAAGTGTTACAATTTGTGTTGGATAGTTTGGGAAAGTTGGCTTGACTGCCAGGAGGATGGATGTAAGCTTAGCATAGGATTTGAGGTATTTTATGATTCGTGTTACATGAGCTTATAAAGGATTCAGCTGAATTATTATGCGGGATTATGGCAGTAATGGAGTAAGGGCATTTTGAGTTATCAAATGTTGAATTCTATGGCTTTGAGCCAAATGGGGGAGTCTGTTATTGACGATCAGGTTGCATGGTTATGTTTACTTTAGTTTCAGCCTGAGGCATGCTTGTGGATTAGTTATGACTTGAAGAGGTTGGTTTCGAGGATGACTTGAGCAAGGAAATTTGTGGACGCATGATGTATTACGCTCTATGGATATATGGAGATCTTGGAATAGTTTAGGTTTGTTATTAGATGGACGTAATGTGCTAAGAAAAAGGTAGTCACTTGGTTCCTTTGAGGTGAGGTTACTTCTTTGGGTATTGGTGTGTTAATGAAGCACAAGTCGTTCGGCTCATTTTGGCAGTACATTCGAGATTAGAATGGGGTGGATGACTCTCGAGAAGGTTCTAATGAGTTCAATATTCATATGTGGTATTTGAGAAATTTTTGGATTTGCAAAAGGCTATGATCTGAGATTCGCAATGGATGGTGTCAAGACTCGCAGTATTTCTGTATCATTGTAGATTCTATATTTTAGTATCAAAGAGATTAAAGAAACAACTTTTAGATTCACATAAGGTCTCTTTAGAGTTGGTATTTCGGATGCGGCATTTTTAGGTGCTTAAGACACTAGTACAAATTACAGCTACGACAACCCTTCCAAAACCGTTGCAATAGATAGGCTAACCGTCCCTGTAGGGCTATTGGGACGGATTTGGACGTGTTCCAGGATTCAACGTTACAATAAGTATATTGGAACGGTTATTCGTAACGGTTTCAAAACCGTTTCCATATATAGGGATATTTTAGCGGTTTTGGACTGCTACCATTGTTCTATCTATGGGAACGACTTTCTTTTCTGTTGGGACGGTAATAAACCGTTCTGGTATAATAATACAGTCGATTTTTTAAGTTTAGTGCAACGTTTTTCATGATATAGTGCAACGGTTTTTGTGATATATTGAAACAATTATCAATACCCCTATTGCAATGGATATTATAACATATTGCAACGATTATTAGGGGCTGTTGTTATTATTTGTTAGGTCTATTGGAACGGTTATATTTTCTATTGCAACAATTCACAATTGTATTTCACCATAACGAGAGCAAAATGAGAATATTTTCTCATTCAATGAAATTTTTTACACTATAACTTATATAAACCACGAAATAAAATTAAAATATCTAACTAGCATTATCCATATACAAAAGCAAAATGTGAATACATTGTTTGATCAACAATTCAAAAATCAAAATAGATGAGTTTGCATACAAAAAGTTCTAAACTAAAATATCATAATAATAGAAAGTCTAACAACGATCAATAACACTCAAGTAAGGTCTTCGTCACTACTTTCATCCGCAATCAATGTACCTACAAAAGACAATGAGAAACAATTAAACAAAACTTTTAAGATAATTGAATCACATAGTAATTGAATGACCAATTTGATAACTCGAAAACTTTCACTCTCTAAATTCTTAAATTTTTCGCTAGAGTTTCCTTTGTAAATACAACTATCCCAAAATTTTCAATCTGCTCAAAATATCATTTGTAAATACGACTATTCCAAAATTTTCACCTACTCAAAACATGATTCAATTTCCATGTAGAACCTAAGATCCATCCACAAATCACAAGATGAGTAGATGTACTTTAAGCAACACACAACAAACCAGAATCCGCAATAGACAAACCAAATCAAACAACTCTCCGGTCTCTTTTTTTTAAGTGAGACAATCCGCCTTAACATCTTCGAACATTATTACATCACAAAACAACATCACCTAAACAATATTAAGTCTGACGCTATGGAACAATATTAAGCCTGACGCTAAGTTACATATTAATGACATGATCCGAAGAATTCAAGCATGACAGGGAATAAGCAAGAAACAGAATCCACTAGTTCATCTGAAAGATAATACAAAGTGAGTTAAAAGCCATTGCATGGCATGAGTAGCTGCATTTATAGAACTATAACAACAATTTATGGCAACTATACACATAAAATAAACAAAAGGGGACCTCCAAAATTATGTATTAATGACATGAGCTAAACAATCCAAGCAGGTTCCAACCAGCTACCATGCAAAACAATTCAATCCTCAATAATTCAGCTTCAAACTACATTTGATATGATCTTTTGATCCCGCTCTATCACATAACAATTACTACATTCTTAGTTGTCATAAAACTAAATGAATACCCAAAAACTTCACACTAGAACATATAGCACGAAAACTGATAATGGTCAATGTCAATCACAATGTTAGAAGAAGTAAAATTCAACTCTTCAACAATTCAAAAGTAATATAAGTAGAGTTGTATTACTCGAAAACAGTCCCACTTTATTTCATTCTCCGAAGTTGAATCTCCTTATAAAATTCAGAAGCTCTGGACCATGAACAATACCCATTGACCTAAATAGTAGGTTCTTTAACCTAAATAGGCATAAACACACGCGTCATATATTCTGAGGTCAAGATTATGGCAAACTCTTTTGCATGTCAAACTTTTAAATGTATTGTGGATAAGGAAACAGAAGTTGACGAAACACATGTACTAATTTCACAGTTGAGAATGGTGTACTGGAGCTTTATCAATATTTTTATTTAAAAATGCATCTAATGGTATAGCTCTCAATAGATGTTCGCCGAATCTATTACATTCATATAAATATATCTGGCAGGAACTGAGTGGAATTGTCCCTACCAGGAAGAAGCAATTAATTGTGAAAAAGCAATTAATAAGATACTGGAGTTTTTATGAGAAAATGCAAACTGAAAATAAGTTTGTAAATATTATTTTAGGTCTATTAATATAGTGGATTCCATATGTCTGACGCAATTGATTTTCACTTTATGTTTACATGTACTTTTTGTGTCTTATGAACTGCAGTTTCGTGCGGCAATTCTGCTGCAATTTGATTTCCAGATGGAAATTTTCAAACACAAATAACTACTTAGCACTCCACTCGACTGGACCTAATTGGAAAATCAGCAAGGAAACAATAAAGAACACAAACAGAAGCTCTACAGAACAATAAAGATTGTTAAGTACCAAGGAAATAATAAAGAACGCACCTCTATAGACACAAAAAAAAAAAAGGTTTCTCAGAGGAATATCCAAATAGAAATTGGCCACAAACAAAATATCATTAGCCATTTTCATACTATCAAAAATCAAGTTATTTTCACATAGCAAAACAAATTGTACCCGGACAAACTTGGATGTTCAAGCTCCAATAAACCACCAAAGGCTAAGGTTACGACAGAAAATATAGCTGAGTTACAGTACTTGTAAGTCTGCCAAAATAGTTCTATGCACAATACAAAAATATAATTTGTGTATTATTTTCACAAAGAATTTTAACGATATCGGCAGAAATTAGGATGAAATTTCCTGTTTTCCTCATAAAAGCAAGAACAGAAAAGGAGGAATTATAGTACAAAAAAATTCTAATAGAACTCTAACTTAGATTAAAAGTTTCAGTAGAAAAAACTGCTTTAAAGTTGTGAGTTTAATAAGTTGAACAAGAAAGAATTTTTCAACAAAGACAACTGAATCAAACAGTGACATATCTAACAAAAATTAAAATCAAAACCTATCAATTGTACCAACGCAAAAAGCACAGTTTCAATGAAATTCACAATTTCAAGCACAATAAAAAGACACGCACCAGTGTGTTTAATCTCCATTCAATCACACTAAATTCAAGACCAGCAGGTTCAAGTCTGATCGTACTTTCACCATTATATTTCCTACTACAGGCCAAATAATGTCACAACAGATAACAAATCTGTAAACAGCACTGAACACCAGCAGATTCTAGTCCAATCATACTTTCAGCATTGTATTTCTTACTACAGGCCCAATAGTGTCATCACAGATAACATAGGATTTAACACAATGAACATAGCGGTAAGGTTCAACAAGTTATAAGACTTGTATTATCTTGAATGATAAAACTACAAAGGTGACTTTCAGAAGTCTTAAAGGTAGATTCCTTCCCCTCAGCAAGGAAAAAGGAGGACTTCAATATTAATAGAACTAATGCACTAACATTCAAGGACTTCAATAGAACTATTACACTAACATTCAACAATGTTGAGTTGCCATCAACAGTTCCTTTCCCAAAAGATAATATTGTCATGCAAACTGTAATCTAACATTCAACAAAGTTGAGTTGCAATAGATGGTTCCATTACCAAAAAAAAAAACCTTATATTCACACAAACTGAAGTGAATGTTAAAATGGGATTGACATAGTAAAAGCAACCAACAATTCCATGTCATCTTATCTTCACAAGGAGAAAGGGTAAAAGTTGTTGACAGATTGCAATTGCTGAAGGGAGAAAATAAGTTGATGTGTCCTTGTTTATCTCAATTGCTTAAATATCCATACTTTATTCTTGAGCATATCCACGTGCCATGGCATGTGGATATGAAACAAGTCATTTTGATTTACACCAATAATCATAACTTTCAACAAAATCGCGAACAAACCCCTAAAACAGAGAACACAAAATTAACCATAAAGCATAAGAACAACAAACATATTCCTAAGCCCTTTCTCCATAATCCTCCTTGCGAGCTAAATATAAAGAAAGCTACATTAAAGCTTTTTTGCCATAGATACAAAAACAATCTTAGTTCAAGCAACAGAAAATACAACATCAATAGACCCAACTCTTTTCATGCAACAGAAAATATAGAAAATACCGAATAGCTCATGCAACAGAAAATACAACATCAATTTGCACAGAAATTTAGTTCAGAGAAAGAAATTCACCATATTGACCAAAAAAAATAGATTCACACTAGCCACATGTATTGGGTCGGACGCAATCGAGCATACAAGGAGGATCGGGTCCAAGTGTAGTCCAGAGTCGGATTGCGTCAAATCGGAACCAGCATTTCGGGAAGGAAAGCTCGAGGTCGGGCGTGGAGTCAGAGCGGTCGGGATAAGGCGATCGAAACCGGCCTGGGTAAAGGTATTTCATGGTAAAATATCAGTTTCGTGTAACGGAAAGGCCGGAAATCTCGTGAAGCATAAATATCTCGGCGGAAATCACGGCCTCAATCCTCAGAGACGTTAAACCAATATTTTTAGGATAATCCATCCTGTAATTAAGTCTTTTACCATATGTAGAATTCTCCTCTTGCCTATAAAGGGGCATTTAACCTCATTGTATAGACGACACACATCACTGGCAGTACTGATTATCATTTTCTATCTATCTCTTATAAAAGTTATCTATTTTTCATTGCATATTGCTCCATCACAGAAAATTCATTCAACCTCAACGGTTTGATTATTCTTTTATTTACTTAAGTCAATTCTTGTTCGTTGTTATATTTTTCATTGTATCGAATTAGTTCACGTATCCTTAGCACCGCGAATAAATTCAATTGTTACTCATATTTTAGAGTAAACACCACACTCTAACGAAAATAATACTCCAACAATTTGGATTCAATTCATCACCAGAAAGCAAGAAATCAAATACACTACTCACACCCTAAAGATTAAAGAGAAAAGGAACGATTAAAGAAAAAACTACCCAAATTGGAAAAAAAAACTTACACATGAAATAGCTTTCTCAAAGAGTGCCTTCGGGATCGAAAATTTCTCGCGGTTGGGGTCGATTTCTCGCACCTGTAATCGCTGCCTTAGTGATTTTTAACTTTAGCAATTTTTCGCTGCCTTCGCTCCTTAAAATCATTTATCAATTTCTGATGTCTTTGCCCCTTTGATAACTTTTTGCAATTTCTGATGTCTTCCTTTAATTTGGGTTTGGATTTTTCAGAGATGAAAGGGGGAAAAGAATAAGAGGGTTTTCAGAGGATTGCATCGTGGGTGGGGGGAAATAGCTAGGTTTGGGGATATTTGTGGGGAAATGGGTTTATGTTTGAGCAAAAAGAAAAGTTTAATGGGTTTAAGTTTGAGCAAAATATTTCTTAATGTATTATATTAAAAAAAGATTAAATCAAAAATTTTAAAAAAAAACATTGGATTTGTTTTGACGGGTGTAGCAAAATTTAGGGGGAATCGGGAGGGAATAAATACCCGTTCCAATATGATAAAACCGTTGCCTTAAAGCAATATCTTGGGACAGTTTACGAAGTCGTTACAATAGACAGACCTATGGCAATGGTTTTAACACAATCATAACGGTTTGATAGCTGAAGTGTGTCGATATCACCTAAAATCTATTGCAACAGTTATAACCGTTACCAATCAGGCTGTATGGCAATGGTTTTTGAACCGTTGCAAAATTTACTGTGCCATAGGCCCATTTTCTTGTAGTGAGAAGGAATACAGTGGCTTATGGGCCTTAAGACGACAAGTTTTCATGCTATGATCTCTTGTGGTGCGCGTTGGGTTAAGGATCGTAGTGTACTGGCAAGGAGAAGTTTTAATTTGAAGGCAATTCGGAGGAAACTTAGAGAAACAGAACAGCTTGGTAGTAGGTTGGATCATAATGGTAACGGATATGATCAGTTATTTTGGTTCTTTTGATGTGTTGAGGCTTTGTAGGTGTGATGTGGCAATGCTTCTGGGTTTGGCAATCCGTGTAACTTGGTTGAGCTAGAGGAATTCGGTTCTAATGGTTTGGGTGTGTGCATATGGTTTCAGAAAGCTCTTGATGGTGTTGACCACGGCTTTGGATGGATACTTTCTACAGGTATAGGGAGTTTGTTGTGCATTGTGATTTTCTCATGGATGTGAGCAAGTGGAAGATTTTGGGTTGATTGAGTATGTATTATGCTTGTGATTCAGAGTTGACAATGGGATTCTCGTGTTTTTATATGATGGCATGATAGATACAGTGCAATGTGTGGGCTTGATATTTTTATGTGCAAGTTTGCGGTTCAGTTTCTAAGGGAATGTCTTGAGTTCTAGACAGTATGGACGATTTCTGATGTTTAGAAGAATGCTGGCATTGTTTTGTTATCACCTGAGAAGAGTATGTATTTTAGAAAGGTGCACAATGTTATGACTTGCAGATGCTTCATTAGTATTGCGGTACTCACCTGGTTGATCGACTGATGATATTTAGATTTGCTATGTGGCGCGGAAAGATTTATGAAAGTATTTCTTGTGGAATGATTGTGTATGAAGGATGTGTCAGTCACTTGAGTGGTTGAGCTGGGATCAGATATGGTGATTCTGGCATTTTAAGGATTTGGAGACTAGGCATTCTTAAATGCAGATTGTTCCTTGGTTGCGGACAATGGAGGTATATCCAGAGTTAGACAGCTAATAATAGGTGTTATGGTTACATA
This sequence comes from Nicotiana obtusifolia, assembly GCA_002018475.1. NCBI lineage: Eukaryota > Viridiplantae > Streptophyta > Magnoliopsida > Solanales > Solanaceae > Nicotiana > Nicotiana obtusifolia. The sequence goes on from MCJB01051926.1 coordinate 23,145, forward strand.
TTACGTACATTTGGAGGGTTATTTCTCTATTTGAGGATGCCCGGAGTTGATTTGGGCCCCTTTGCTAGGCCTAATAAATTCAATAGTTACTCATATTTTAGAGTAAACAGTTTGGTGCCCACCGTGGGACTAAGGATAATAGTGAACTTTTGATACAATTTTCTATCACACACTATTTTACACTTGTTCTTTGCAGAATTTTCTATTTTTCAGATTACAATATAGTCATGTCGCGCACACTCCCCGTCAACAACGAGTTCAACCATCAAGATGAAAATAACATAGAGTTCTATAACGAGGTTCCAATCGACGCCAACTCTCAAATGGCGGTCTACGCTGATCAGACCTCTGGCCCATCGAACAACGTTCGGGGAGAACACCATTCAAGGATTCAACAAAATGAAGGGGACGAGATCAGCCTCAAAGTGATATTCGACATGTTGCAAGCCCAGCAAGCGGCCATAGCTCAATTACAAAGTCGCAGTCAGATTCTGGACAGGGTCGAAGCCATTTCCTCTCGAGGGGTAGCCCCTCAAAATGAACCAGTCGCAGCGCAACCGAACGAAAACGTTTCGGAAATAAACTCCGGAATCATAAAGATGCTCGAGGAGCTGACTAAGCGAGTCGAGTCAGGTGAAAAAAGAATCGAAGCTAACGACAAAAAGGTGAAAACGTATAATTCGAGGGTAGACCAAATCCCGGGAGCCCCCCGGTGTTGAAAGGCTTGGACTCAAAAAAGTTCGTGCAAAAGCCTTTCCCGTTAAGCGCTGCTCCAAAACCTATACCAAAGAAGTTTCGCATGCCGGAAATCCCCAAATACAACGGGACTTCGGATCCAAACGAACATGTAACGGCGTACACATGTGCCATAAAAGGGAATGATCTCGAGGACGATGAAATTGAGTCCGTCCTTCTGAAAAAATTCGAAGAGACCCAGTCCAAGGGAGCGATGACGTGGTATCACAACTTACCACCAAATTCCATCGACTCCTTCGCCATGCTCGCAGATACCTTCGTCAAGGCCCATGCAGGTGCCATTAAGGTCGAAACAAGAAAGTCAAATTTGTTCAAAGTCAGGCAAAGGGACAATGAAATGCTGAGAGAGTTTGTGTCGCACTTTCAAATGGAGCGAATGGATTTACCACCGATCAACGATGATTGGGCCGTACAGGCCTTTACTCAGGGACTCAAGGCCCGAAGTTCAACGGCATCTCAGCAACTCAAACAAAGTTTGATTGAATACCCGGCTGGCACCTGGGCAGACATACACAACCGGTATCAATCGAAGATCAGGGTAGAAGATGACCAGCTCGGAGCTCCCTCGGGGTCCGCTTACCCTATCAAAACTTACGATCGGACTCTGAGGGATAATTATCGGGAGTCGAGGTCAAACCGAGATAGGCACCGGCCATACACAGGCGATCGAAGAGTCATCCCGGGTGGACACAAATCCCCGAGACAGGAGAGAAAGAACGATCCCAGCCAAAGGAATCGGGGACCGTTGTCGAAAAATAACTTCGAAAGAACCACTAATAATCGAGAAGCACCCCGATTGTCTGAGTATAATTTTAATGTCGATTCAGCAACTCTCGTGTCAGCCATCGGTCGCATTAAAGACACCAAATGGCCTCGACCATTACAAACAGACCCTGCCAAAAGAGATCCCAACCTAATATGCAAATATCATGGTACACATGGATACAGAACGGAGGATTGTCGGCAGCTGAGAGAGGAGGTAGCTCGGCTGCTTGAAAACAGGCATCTTCGGGAATTCTTAAGCAATCGGGCCAAGAACCATTACGAAAACAGAAACAAACCAGCAAATCAAGAAGAGCCGCAACACACAATCAACATGATAATCGGAGGGGTAGATGCACGCCAAGGCCCAGTGTTGAAGCGCACTAAAATCTCTATTACCCGGGAAAAACATACCCGGGATTATGCAGCAGAGGGGGCTTTATACTTCAGCGATAAGGATACAGAAGGGATTACACAACCCCAGAACGATGCCTTGGTGATATTGATGCCGGTACACAAAACCCGGAAGCGTGTACTTATCGACCCCGGGAGCTCAGCTAACATAATTCGGTCATGGGTCATCGAACAGCTGGGGTTGTCAAACGAGATTATCTCCGAAGTTTGGGTGCTCAATGGTTTTAACATGGCTTCGGAAACAACCAAAGGTGAAATAACACTAATGGTGAACATCGCCGGGACTGTCAAGGCAACGAAATTCTGCGTGATCGAAGGCGACATGAGATATAACACCTTGCTTGGGAGACCTTGGATCCACGACATCGGAGCCGTACCCTCAACATTGCATCAAATGTTGAAATTTCCATCAGCTGAGGGGGTCGTCACCGTTTATGGAGAACAACATGCTGCAACAGAAATGTTCGCAGTGGAAGAGGCAGCGTCAAAACCGGCCGCTCATTACCGGAAGACCAAATAGCAATTAGAGAGGCCACCCTCAACAAGCTGGGGTGAACAGGATCAACTTGACATCGATAATTACAGGATCCCCCGATCGTTTATCGCTCCGGACGAGTCCGACGCGATCGAATCGACAGTCGAAGAGCTCGAACAAATTTCAATCCACCGCGATGCACCTGATCGAAAGGTATACCTGCGCTCGGGCTAAAACTCCGAGCTCAGGGCCAAATTAATTAATTTCCTTTCAGCTAATGAAAATTTGCTTTGCTTGATCCCATCTAGACATGACAGGCATACCACTAGAAATTGCAACTCACAAGCTACGTGTTGACCCAAAATTCTGGCCGGTCAAGCAAAAGAGGAGACCTCAGTCCGAAGCTAAACAAGCCTTCGTCAAGGACAAGGTAACTAAAATTTTGAATATAGGGTCCATTCGGGAGGTTAAGTACCCAGAATGGTTAGCTAATGTAGTCGTAGTCCCTAAGAAGGGAAATAAGCTTAGAATGTGGATAGACTATAAAGACCTAAACAAAGCATGCCCCAAAGATTCCTTCCCCTTGCCCAACATCGATCGCATGATCGATGCTACCACTGGCCACGAGACTCTTAGTTTTCTCGACGCCTACTCTGGGTATAACCAGATACAAATGGATAAGGATGACCAAGAAAAAACATCCTTCATCACTAAGTATGGCACCTATTGCTATAATATGATGCCTTTCGTGCTTAAAAACGCAGGGGCTACTTACCAACGCCTAGTAAATAAGATGTTCGAAAAACAACTATGTGTAACAATGGAAGTTTATATCGATGACATGTTGGTTAAGTCCCTGCGAGCAGAGGACCATTTAAGTCATTTGCAGGAAACATTCGACGTCCTGAAAAGATACAACATGAAGTTGAATCCGGAGAAGTGTGCATTCGGAGTAGGCTCAGGGAAATTCCTTGGCTTTATGGTCTCAAACCGGGGAATAGAAATCAACCCCGATAAAATTAAGGCCATCGAGGACATAACAGTGGTCGACAGCGTCAAGGCCTTGCAGAAATTGACAGGCCGGATAGCGGCACTAGGCCGATTCATATCGAGGTCATGCGGCAGGAGCCATCAGTTCTTCAACTTACTGAAGAAGAAGAACGAATTCTCATGGGGGCCGGAATACCAACACGCATTGGAAGAACTAAAAAGGTATCTCTCTAGCCCGCCTTTACTACATACGCCGAAAGCAGGCGAGCAGTTATACCTTTACCTCGCTGTATCGGAGATAGCAGTGAGTGGGGTCCTGGTTCGAGAAGAACAAGGTACGCAATTTCCCATTTACTACGTCAGTAGAACACTACGAGAGGCCGAAACCAGGTACCCACACTTAGAAAAACTAGCACTCGCATTATTGAGTGCCTCTAGGAAGTTAAAATCGTACTTCCAATGTCACCCAATATGCGTGGCGACGACTTACCCACTTAGAAACGTTATGCACAAACCTGAGGTGTCAGGTCGGTTGGCCAAGTGGGCCATCGAAATAAGTGGGTACGATATCGAATATCGACCCGGAACCTCGCTAAAGTCTCAGGTATTGGCCGATTTTTTGGCCGACTTCACACCGTCGCTCATCCCCGAGGTCGAGAAAGAACTCATGACCAAATCGGGGACTCCTTCGGGAGTATGGACTTTGTTCATAGACGGCGTCTCAAATTCAAAAGGGTCGGGGCTAGGCATCGTACTTAAACCCCCGACCGGGAATACAATTCGATAGTCTATTAAGACTGTGAAACTGACTAACAATGAAGCTGAATATGAGGCTATGATTGCAGGTTTAGAGTTAGCCAAAAACCTGGGAGCAGAGATAATCGAGGCCAAATGCGATTCCCTCCTTGTAGTCAACCAAGTAAATAGAACGTTCGAAGTCAGGGAAGGGCGTATGCAAAGGTATGTGGATAAACTTCAGGTCACACTACACAGGTTTAAGGAATGGACCCTACAGCACATACCTCGGGAACAAAATAGCGAAGCCGATGCCCTCGCCAATTTAGGCTCGTCGGTCAAAGATGAGGAAATCGACTCTGAAAAGGTCGTGCAGTTATTAAGGTCGGTGGTGGAAGAAGGCCATGCCGAGGTCAACTCAACTGACCTGGGATTGGAGAAATAAATATGTGGAATATCTTAGTTCAGGCAAATTGCCTTCCGATCCCAAAGAGTCAAGGGCGCTACGCACAAAGGCGGCCCGATTTTTCTTGGCCAACGATGGAACTTTATACAGAAGAACATTCGGAGGTCCTCTTGCCATATGCCTTGGACCTGGAGATACCGAGTATATCTTGAAAGAAATACACGAAGGAACTTGCGGCAACCATTCCGGTTCCGATTCATTGGTCCGAAAAATAATTCGGGCCGGCTATTACTGGAGTGACATGGAAAGAGATGCAAAGGAGTTTTTACGTAATTGCGGCGAATGCCAAAGGCATGCACCGATGATCCACCAGCCCGGAGAAACACTACATTCGGTCTTATCACCATGGCCATTTATGAAGTGGGGTATGGACATCGTCGGTCCCCTCCCCCGAGCACCAGGTAAAGCTCAATTTATCCTTTTTATGACTGACTATTTTTCTAAGTGGGTGGAAGCATAGGCTTACGAGAAGGTCAGGGAAAGGAGGTGATTGATTTCATATGGGACCATATTATTTGCCGGTTCGGGATGCCTTCAGAAGTCGTATGCGATAATGGCAAATAGTTCGTCGGCAGTAAAATAACAATGTTCTTCGAAGATAACAGGATCAAGAGGATATTGTCGACTCCATATCACCCCAGCGACAACGGTCAAGCAGAGTCGACCAACAAAACCATAATCCAAAACTTAAAGAAAAGGCTAGCCGACGCTAAAGGAAAATGGAGGGAGATGCTGCCCGAGGTTTTATGGGCTTACCGAACAACCGAGAAAACCAGCACCGGGGCCACCCCGTTTTCCTTAGTATATGGCACCGAAGCATTGATACCGGTCGAGGTAGGCGAACCAAGCGTCAGGTTTCGATATGCAACAGAAGAGTTAAACGGGGAGGCTATGAACATTAGTCTGGAACTTTTGGATGAAAAGTGAGAAGCTGCTCTAGTTTGAATGGCAGCCCAGAAGCAAAAAATCGAGAGGTACTACAATCGGAGAACCCGTCTCCGATATTTTAACGCTGGGGACTTGGTGCTCAGAAGAGTTACGCCCAATACCCGAGACCCCAATGAAGGAAAATTGGGACTGAACTGGGAGGGTCCCTACACTGTCTTGAAGGTCAACGAAATGGGGTCTTACAAGCTCGGGACTATGGATGGCAAGCAACTGCCAAATAATTGGAACGTGAGCCACTTGAAGCGGTATTGTTGAGGTAATTTATTTTGTTTTTTCTTTTGTTTTGTTTGTTGGTACTAACACATGCAGGATGGATCGGTATCAAACTAGTAAGCACAAGGCATTAGGACTGAAAGCATGCGTTGCACTCTTTTTCTCTTCGACCGGTTTTGTCCCAAATTGGGTTTTACGGCAAGGTTTTTAATGAGGCAACCATAAATCGTGCTAACATAGATCGATCATTCATCAGAGTTCACAAATTTGATATTCGACTCCAATGTTGTTTTCGAAATCTTCATTTACTTACTTCGATTTCAAGGGGACTTCACAAAGATCGCTATGAACCAATGTAAGGGTCAAACGGTCAGAAGAACCGTGCCCGAATAGATCGGTCTGCCCCCTCATTAAACAAAGATGTACAAGCATATGAATATTAACAAAGTCTTTTGGCATCAACATTGTGTTTTTAAGCCCAAGGGCTTCTTCGATTATCATCGCATTATCGAGAGTTGACATTGTCAAAATATGCATACCGGACTCGAAGGGGAGTAAGACCTAACAAGGCAAACCCCAGAATCGATTGCTAGGCCAAGGCCGTATTGAGTTAACAAAATTCGAAGGGAAATAAGACCGATTCAGGCAACCCCAGTTTATAAAAGGCTAAGGCCGAACTAAACTAAAATTCAAAAATGATTGGAGCTTGCAAAGGCAAGACCTCGATTCTCTAAAATGGAGCTAAGGCCAAGTTAAGTTATTGAAATTTGAAAGGGATTAAATTCTGCCAAGGCATGATCCCGATTCTTTAACAGGCCAAAAGGGGCACGAGGACAGACAAGGCTCATTTAGCCCATCCCCGGATTTGAGATAGGGCTAAGGCCAAATCATTTTTAAATCTATCAAGACCGATTATGCTCGTTAATCGGTCGAGTTTCTTCCAAGGTGTGGATCTTATTCAGTTATTCATAAGTAAATTTTTACGAGGAAAATTTGCGATCCTAGCTAAGGCAGGAAAACTACAGGATACGAAAATTGCAGAGCAAAGTCAAACAAAATAGAGGAGTTTTGTAAGCCACGAGGGAATCTCCTTTATACATTCAGATTACAGAAATGACACTTCATTCTATAAACAGCGTCAGTCGGAACCGTCTTCATCTTCCTCGGGGAAAACTTGCTTCCTCATTTCGGCTTCGATCCTCGCTGCTTCTTCAACTTCGGAGGAAAAATCGAAGCCCCGAGCTTGCAGCTCCTCGAGAACGAAGAGTCGAGTCTGGCACTTAGTATATTCAACCAGCATCTTCGATTGCTCTTGGGCGGCTTCGGCATCGGCTCTGTATTGAGCTATTAAATCATCAGCATCGGCCCTAGTGGTAGCAATCTGAGACCTTGTTGCTTGCAGCTTGTTGACCAGAACATCCCGATCCTGGGTGAGTGATTTGACCTGGTAATGAAGAGACTCGGTGTTCTTGGTCAAAACTCCGATTTTCTCTTGAGCCTCTAAAACATGCTCTTCTAAGCAAGCCCGGAGATTTTCTTTTTCCGAAGACAGAGTTTCAACCATGGTCTTCCACCCACTGGCCTCGGCCTTAGCTTCGTTCGCCTCAAACTGGAATCGATCTAACCGGTCGGTCTGCTGCCCCAGCTGGTCGGTTACTTTGCTATGCTCCCTCCGCAAGAAGTCTAGCTCAGCTCGAAGGTTCGATATCTCGCCTTCGAGCCGCTGACGCTGTAACCGTTCTTGTGTTATTCCTTCCTTGATCCGAAGGAACACCTCATGGTGAAGCACCGAAGCCTGTAAAGTATACACACTAAGACAGTCAGTTCAAATTTAGGGATAAGGTATTAAATATAAGGTAGGACATATGAGGAAGCATACCTTGTTCGATGCTTGCTGAGCTTCGTTGAATAGGCATGCCCAGTCCACTGCATTCATCGCGGCCTAGTCCTCATCAGTCACCAAGCAGTGGAGATAGCTGGCCACGCCTACGGGCGCACCCAATGCTCGAGCATCCTCGGGGACGGTGAACTTTATCACTCTCTTCCGATCGGGGTTGGAACTCGGAGCAGGAAATCTGTCGATCAATTTGGTACCGACAGACGCCCCACTCGTCTCGGCAGGGGGACTCCTCCTTGGCACTTCAAGCCCGAAGGTATCAGCCGATGGCACCCTATCGAAAAACTCTTCAAAGGCTCCAGCTGCGATCGGACCTTTACTCGATGTATGCATTCTCGCAGCCTGAGCCTCACTCAGAGTTGCCTCTGAAAAGGAGGGTGAATCTATCATCTCCGGGAGGTCCGAAACCCCTTGTGTTGCCCCTCCAGTGTCGGCCCGAATCCCGGTCCTCATTCTCGCCTCGAGATCCTCCTCTCGAGGAATGCAAGCTTCACCGACCGTTGACTCGGGGACTGCCCGAGGTGGCTCGTTGTTTAGAGTTTCGGGGCTCCTTTTCTCATCAGACCCATCGCTCACTTGGATGGTCGGGTCGGTGACTGTGACTTTGCGAGCCCTCATCTTTTTCCTGCTTTTCCTTTTCTTGGGCTCTGCTGGACCGGGAACTTCTTTTCTCTTTTTCCCCCCTTCCTTCTCCGAAACGGGGGGAGGGCGAGGAACTTCTCCACCGGTAAGTGTCGGCCTCAACTCAGCATCTTTCGAGAGGCCTACAAAACGTGATTCTGAAGGTTAGAAATAACATCGATCACTCGATATGAGAAAGACAAGTATAACCGGGCTCACCGTGATTTTTGGCCTCCCAAAGGCCTTTCGATATTTCTCGCCAGGCTCGCTCCGAGTAGGTCCTTTGAGCCACTACTCTCCAGACCCACTCCTCCAAGTGTTGAATTGCGGCCGGTGTCTAGGAGACGGCTGCACCTTACAGAACATATCGATTAAGCATTAGTAGGAAAGCAGTAAATGGTTTTAGGTAAAAAGACGCTTACGTCTCAAGTTCCACTTCTCAAGGAACGGCATGTCTTCTGCGAGGATCAAATCGGAGGTCCTTATTCGGACAAACCGGCTCATCCAGCCCCGATCTTTGTCTTCATCAATGCTCGAGAACGGAGCCTTGCTGGCCCGGCGAGCAAGTTTTATTAGTCCCCCTCAGAACATCCGGGGACTGTACAATTGGAGTAGGTGGTCAACGGTGAAGGGATGCCCCCTTCAACCTTACTCACGAAGAAGCAGAAAAGATAGACTATACGCCAAACGGAGGGATGAACCTGGCCCAGAGTAAACATTGTATCTTCTACAAAATTCGATAATTATGGGATCTAGGGATCCCAACGTAAAAGGATAAGTATAGACGCTGAGGTAACCTTCCACATGAGTGGTAATCGATTCGTTCGGAGAAGGGACCACCACATCTTTGTCGGCCCATTTGCACTCTGCCTTCACCCTGTCAAGGATTTTGTGGGTGATCGAGCTGATGTACATTGAGACCGGTTCGCCTCGGCTGGGCACTGAAGAAGGCTTCTCGACTTTGAAGTCGGAACCGATAAAACACCCAACAGGCACAAAGGCCTTCAAAGGAGGTTCCGTGGAGGTTTCCTCAATGTGAACGGGCTCAGCCTCTTCAGCAGGCTGAGAAGGTGAAGATTGTTGCTTCTGTGGAACAGATTTAGAAGTTTTTGCCATTGCAATTGAAGTTATAATAGCGAGAGTAAAGGATTGTGATTTGCAAGAGAAATTTTATGATGCAAAGATGCAGAAAGCTGAAGCAATGGATTGTGAGCAACGTAAAGTTTGAGATCTGAGGAGTGAGGGAGGTATTTATACTTTCCCAAAGACGGCGGTTCAGAGCACGAGGTAGAGGAGCATTAAATGATGTTGGCAGAAATTACTGGGTTTACTGCCAGATGGGACATGCGATGATATTCTTTGACAGCAGTCATATGCGTCACTGCGCTGTCGTCACTCGCTAATGAAATGTTTCTGAGTTGAGTGATTTGATGCTTCAGATTTCGTGTCGTGTTCAATGAATATGCCATTGTTTGACCTAATTTCGAGAGGCGGCGGTTCATATCCTTTTTTGTCATTACTCTCCAATAAACGAGGGGACTATCTGTATTGGGTCGGACGCAATCGAGCATACAAGGAGGATCGGGTCCAAGTGTAGTCCAGAGTCGGATTGCTTCAAATCGGAACCAGCATTTCGGGAAGGAAAGCTCGAGGTCGGGCGTCGGAGCCGGAGCGGTCGGGATAAGGTGATCGAGACCGGCCTGGGTAAAGGCATTTCATGGTAAAATATCAGTTTCGTGTAATGTAAAGGCCGGAAATCTCGTGAAGCATAAATATCTCAGCGAAAATCACGGCCTCAATCCCCAGAGACGTTAAATCAATATTGTTAGGGATAATCCATCCTGTAATGAAGTCTTTTACCATATGTAGAATTCTCCTCTTGCCTATAAAGGGGCATTTAACCTCATTGTATAGACACGACACACATCACTGGCAATACTGATTATTATTTTCTATCTATCTCTTATAAAAGTTATCTATTTTTCATTGCATATTGCTCCATCACAGAAAATTCATTCAACCTCAACGGTTTGATTATTCTTTTATTTACTTAAGTCAATTCTTGTTCATTGTTATATTTTTCATTGTATCGAATTATTTCACGTATCCTTAGCACCGCGAATGAATTCAATTGTTACTCGTATTTTAGAGTAAACATGACCTATATAATATATTTTTAGATTATGTTAATGTTCATTATGACTTATTAATTAGTAATATTTGATTTATGCAATTTTATTATCTTTGTTATTGAATATTTTAGTATAATGCTATGACTTATCTCATATTATTGTATTATTTTCTAGAAAAATATATTATACAGTTGTATCTTACTAGGACTAAAGAAATATTTGGAGCACGAGTTGCATATTTTGTTCTATGAAGACTTTACTGGAAAAAATTCGAAAATCCAAAAAAAACATTGAGATTGAAAAATCCGACTTTTTTAATTTGGTTTGATTTAGAGATTTATAAGTCCGACACCATTAATTTGATTTGATAATTAAAAATTCGAACAAACCTAACATATGCACAACCAGAACTATAAAAAAAGAAAGTGTTGGTGCTGTATTTTTATTATGGTCCTGCCATAATTATTTATGCATTTGTCTTACCTCTCTCTTGCTATATTCATTCTTCCTTCCCTCTCTCCCGCATTTTCCAATCCCGTCTTAATTACTTCCCACCTTCCCCCCTCTCTCACTCTCACAGATTTATTTGCTCTCCATCCGTTTCTCACTGCTTTTTCTAATTTTCTCCACCAAATCTTCTCTCTCTGAAATCATGCTCAGTACATCGTATATATGTATCTCTGATTTTCCGTCCGTTACTTATTCCAATATTCTCCCGTTTTCTTAGCTACGACGTATGATCACTACTGAACCATAAGTCTTGCCGATCTTACTATGCTATATATACCATCTTCTTCGATATTTCCTTTTCATATTCCACTCTTTAATTCCTTTATATACAATATCTTCATCATATATAATCCATTCTTCTTGGTTTTCTTATTAGATTATATTCTTCTTCCTATCCATCCATACTAGTAACTCTTACCACTTCCACCTCATCATTTTCTACTTAGTTCTTAGTAATATTATTATTACTATCGCTTCTCGTTTGATTACTAAAACCCATTTATATGACGGGATTAAGTACTGAATTTCAGGTACAATATTCTGAAAACAAGGACTACTACTACCGCACACGATCGAGTTATTATTGCTATTGGTTTATCCAAGGTTTTATTGATTTCTCCCAGTAAAGATCATCAATGGAATACGGCGCCGGATGCGGGGTTACCTCCAGCAGCGGCGGAGGCGATGCCTCTGAAACTCACCGGAAAAAGAAATGTTTCCATCGGCACACAGCGCACCAAATTCAAAGGCTTGAAGCGTAAGATACTGCATTTTTAGAACCACAAAACCATTCATTTTGCATTTCTCATTTCTCCTATTGAATATTACCGGGAATTAAAAATATGATTTAACTTGTATACACTTAAGTGTGAAACTCTCAGCGGTATTTTAACGGGTGTGGCAAGTAATCAGTTTGCTAGTTCCACTTTTTCGGGACAGTTATATTTATCATTCTATAGAAGTTAAAATCTATAGGAAAAAGAATAGTCATGTGGGTGTGCTTTAATGTCCTTTTGTACTTAATTTAGTACTGCGTGCTAGTTTTTTCGTTTGAATAATAATGAAGTTTGGTGTTTGTACTTTCTAGCGTGTTCAAAGAATGTCCTCATCCAGAAGAGAAGACCAGATTGCAGTTAAGCAGAGATTTGGGTTTGGCTCCTCGTCAGATAAAGTTTTGGTTCCAAAATAGAAGGACTCAATTGAAGGTGAAACTCCACTATTTTTTTGTGTTCCTTTGATGGATTAACAAAGATAGCCTTCTTTGTGTTAAATTTGTTTTTGAATTTTGTTATTAGAGTCAACATGAGCGAGCAGATAATTGTGCGCTTCGAGCAGAAAATGATAGAATTCGATGTGAAAACATAGCAATACGGGAAGCCATCAAGAATGTGATATGTCCATCTTGTGGAGGCCCTCCAGTTACTGAAGACTCTTATTTTGATGAACAAAAATTGAGAATGGAGAATATGCAACTTAAAGAAGAGGTCTATGTTCACTCATTTATTATCTAATTTCTTGTCCAAATCAAATCTGTTTATTGCCCTTTTTCCCTTTATCTTATTTCCTTATTGTCTTGTTGTTTTATTCTGTTTTTATATGACTTTTTGGTACTGTCCCTTCTTGTCTATATTTTCATTAATGTAGCGCTTATGCTTTACTGAGCCGAAGGTTTATTGGAAACAATCTCTCTATCCTCACAAGGTAGAGGTAAGGTCTGCGTACACACTACCCTCCGTTTATCTTATTTCCGTTTCTTGGCCTATGCAGCTTGACAAAATTTCAAGCATTGCTGCTAAGTGTATAGGGAGGCCTATTTCACAACTCCCACCAGTACAACCGATTCATCAGTCCTCACTAAACTTAATGTCCATGTCTAGTTTTGGAGGCATTGGACTAACTGGCCCGTCCCTTGATCTCGATCTTCTCCCAGGAAGTTCAATGAGTAGTACTATTCCAAGTGTACCATTTCCTACATTGAACATTTCAGACATAGATAAGTCCCTTATGGCTGATATTGCTGGCAATGCGATGGAGGAATTGATTAGATTGTTGCAAACCAATGAATCTTTGTGGACAAAGTCCACAACTCATGGCAGAGACGTACTTGACCTTGATAGTTACAACCAAATCTTTCCCAGGGCTAACAGTTCGTTGAAAAATCCAAACGTCCACGTTGAGGCTTCGAGGGATTCAGGTGTTGTTATCATGAATGGTTTAGCATTAGTCAACATGTTTATGGATGCGGTTAGTTTATTTTCTCTCTCTCTCTCTCTCCTTTTTTGGATTTTGAATTTATACTGTCAGTATATAGAAGTTAAACCAATCTCATATTTATCGTTGTTTTCCTTCTTTTGTTGTTGTAATTTTGTAGAACAAGTGGGTGGAATTCTTTCCTACGATTGTTTCAAAGGCAAGAACAATTGAAGTAATATCATGTGGTGTAATAGGCGGCCAAAGTAGTACATTACAACTGGTAAAGAAAATATAGCAAGATATACTTGTTTTTTACTTGAAATCATATTGATAGTTTTTGTTCAAGAGGCTGAAACACTCAGTCTGGCTACATGCAGATGTATGAAGAAGTGCAAGTGCTTTCACCTTTGGTCCCGACACGACAATTGTTTTTCCTTAGGTTTTGCCAGCAGATTGATCAAGGTTCATGGGCAATTGTTGATGTTTCCTATGATATTATTCAAGAAAATCAGTATCCTTCCTCTTCATGTAAGGTTCATAGGCTCCCATCTGGATGCTTGATACAAGACATGCCCAATGGTTATTCCAAGGTTGTCTCTACTATCATAATTTTTGTGATTGAGTTCTACCTTTCCATTTTAGTACTACATCTAATTGGTTAATTCTACTGGGGAATAGGTTACATGGGTGGAACACGTAGAAGTGGAAGAGAAAGGTTTAATTCATAAGCTTTATAGAGATCTTATACATAGTGGCATGGCATTTGGAGCAGAGAGATGGCTTGGTTCTCTTCAAAGATTGTGTGAGAGATATGCTTGTCTAATGGTTAGCAGCAAGTCTTCCCGTGAACTTGGAGGAGGTATTATGAATGGAACATGTGCTTTTATGTTGATTATTTTAATGTACGAGTTCAAGAAACCACAACTAATACTTAAATTAGTTGAAGTTGGATATATGAGTCTTTGTAACAATTAAACTCTATTCAGGCCTAAACCCCTGACTAACTCTAGAATTCATCCACCTTAGACTAGTTTACTATCTGTCAACCTATGGCAACCGTCCTCTTTTATTTAGACTTTGGGCTCGCCGAGATGGAATTTCTTATTAATGTACTAAGAAAAATTCAATTGCTTAACATGATTGTGCTTGGTGTAATGGTTGCAGTGATTCCATCACCCGAAGGGAAAAAGAGCATGATGAAATTGGCTCAAAGAATGTCGAGCAATTTTTGTGCCAGCATCAACCCGTCCAACGGACACCAATGGAACAACATTTCCGGATTGGATGAATTTGAAGTCAGAGCCACACTTCAAAAGAGCACTGACCCAGGCCAGCCCAATGGCGTAATCATCAGTGCAGCTTCCACCTTTTGGCTCCCGGTTCCTTCACAACATGTCTTCAATTTCCTCAGGGATGAAAGGACGCGACCTCAGGTGTGGATAAATTTACTAAGCTCCTAGAATTTGAACAGAAACCATTATTCATTCATTCTGTTGTACACTATGGATTGTTTGGAAGGAAAATGTCGAAAATGGAAAGACTTCCTTACGACTAGAATTGCACCTAAGTATTATTATGAGGAATTACATCTTTTACACCACAACTTTAATCTCCCTTTCCAGTAAAATTATTAATCAGTTCAATTTAGTAAGAATTATTTTTTATTTTTAGATTTGATTTACTAAAATTCAACTACATCTATCTTAATTGCTTGGTGCAATAATAGCTACACTTGCATAAGTATATTTTTCATTGCATTAATCCAAACATATTTGTTCTTTTGAGGATTCATCGTTTTTTTGGTATTTTTTTCCTTGACACAGTGGGATGTTCTTTCCAACCATAATCCAGTACAAGAGGTAGCTCACATTGCAAATGGCTCTCACCCAGGGAACTGTATTTCTGTGCTCAGGGTAATTTCCAAAATCCATCCTATATTTAACAAATAATGAAATGATTTGATTTCCTCCTCTCTCTTTTTTTTTCCTGTTTAATTATTCATTTAAATCACAATGCAGGCCTATAATACTAGCCAGAATAACATGTTGATACTTCAAGAAAGTTGCATAGACTCATCAGGTTCACTAGTAATCTACAGCCCTGTCGATTTACCATCCATCAATGTTGCAATGAGTGGTGAAGATACCACTTGCATCCGATTGCTACCTTCCGGTTTTACGATATCGCCGGACGGGCGACAAGGCCAAAGGTCCAATGAGGCATCATGCAGCAGCACAAATAATGGTACAATGGGAGACAATAGGTCAGAGGGGTCACTTGTTACAGTTGCGTTTCAGATTTTGGTAAGCAGTTTGTCATCATCAGCCAAAATGAGCCCAGAATCAGTAAACACAGTTAATAACCTTATAGGCAACACTATCCACCAAATTAAAGCTGCCTTGAATTGCTCCACTTCCTGATCCATTTTGAATTTAATTCAGCTGCTTCTGCTGCTGCATTTTGTCTCCCCCCCACCCCCCCACCCCCCCAATC
>MCJB01051926.1:43973-57414 GCA_002018475.1 Nicotiana obtusifolia
TGATGCATATGCAAGGTGATGAACATATATGCATGTGCCGGGGTTATCCATGCTCGGGTTAGATTATAAGATTCTTTGTGCCTTGTTGAACTATGTAAATTTCTTGCCTCATGTTTTACTTGATTTCTATGACAATATGAATATGAATTTCAATGTTAGAAACTATGCTTTAGCTTATTATAACTTGATTAAATTTGACGGACTTTTTGTGAAACTATAGGCGTGCTAACTTTAGTCATCACTATACCTAATTACAAATACATCGCTACGACCGTTATTCTTGAGATATTTGGGTTCCATACTTGAGTGGACGATCACTTTTGAGATTTGTTGAGATACTTGATCGATAAGGTTCTTGAGGTTTATTGAATTGATATTAGCTTGAGAGCTGTGATTGATCTTTTACTTGGGGTATTTGCTTAATCACGCTTCTTGATGTTATTCATGCTTCCTACCTTGCCTGTCATTGATATACATACGCTTGGTGAGGAAGAGTGTAAAGCACGAAGAGTGATACCGTGCCATTGCATATACATTATCATGTGAGAAAGAGTGTAAAGCACGAAGGGTGATGTCATACCATTTCATATACATCATTACGCACGAAGGATAATGCCGTGCCATTTCATATACATTATCATGAGAGGAATAGAGTAAAATCACGAAGAGTGATGTCGTGTCATTGCATTTATATTATCATGTGAGGACGAGAGTAAAAGCACGAAGGGTGATGTCGTGCCATTATTTCATATTATCATGTGTTCATGGCACGAAGGGTGTTTTCGTGCAGGCGAGGACGAGAGACATGCATTGTATTGGTGATATCTTTTCCTTGTGTATATGTTTATGCCTTTATCTTGAGTTTTATTGTTGCACCTATGTTATCTATGTGACTTGCCATTATTTTTCTGTCTTTGTCTTCTACCTTAATTATTGTTGTACTATCCATGCATTCTATCTGCTTAGCTTGTCAAAATCATACCTTCCTTCTTGCTTGTTATATCTACATCTATGCCATTTCTCATTTGTTGCACTTTCGTGTAAGCCTTCTATCATGTTAGTTAGTGAAATTTATGTTCTCCTATCTTAATTGCTATCATTACTTCTATGCCTCCCACCTGGTCTGTTACTGTTGTCCATATGCACTCCCTTGTTCATTATTGCTACATGTGTATTTCCACTTGGTCCTTACTATTTTTAGCATTTCTTTCACCTGGTTGGTACTGTTATACGTATGCTTGGTGAGGAAGAAATAAATGAACGAAGGGTGTTGTCGTGCCATTTGATTTGACATACATTCATATATTTGGTGAGGATGAGATAAATGCACAAGGGTGTTGTCGTGCCATTTGATTTGATATCTTGAGTATATTCCTCATACTATGAGAGTCCGTGGATTTACTATGTTGTTTGGTTATCACTTTAAGAAGAGGATTGGAAATGACATGGAGGAAACTGATCGTGATTTCTTTTAGTAATCATTTATTGCTTTGCATATCTGTTCTTGTACTCTTCTCTGTATTTCTAGTATTGTTTTTATTGCAAATTTAATTGAACATGTTATATAAGTAGGTATCTTTTAACTTAAAACCTCGCCACTACTTCGTCGAGGTTAGTTAAGATACTTACGGAGTACATGGGATCGGTTGCACTCATGCTACACTTATACACTTATGCACACGTATCCGCATGCACGAGGATACGATTTCTTTAAGGTTTGTAACCTGCTGCTTTAGAGCTGGGCCATTGAACACTTCTTCCAATGAGAGGCCACCATCGACTACTTCGTGGGTATCAGCAATATGATCCACAACTACAATGAAAGAATGAGACACTGGATCTTCCCATATGGGCAAGAAGAATGGAGGAAAACACTGATCAATCTGACAGGGGAATGGATCAATTGGAAACTCTCTTGGTTAGGTGGAAGGGCAATCTTGAGGACTCCTCAGAAGTACTTCATCAAGTTGATCGGACTGATATGCGTTCAACCATACTCACCCTTGCGGGTCCTCAAACAATTCGGGATGATCCAGGACGTGCCTCCGTGGAAAAGGACGACGCTATACGAGGATGAGTACAGTGGCCAGATCCCAATTCCCAGGATAAGAAGACTGTAAGAAGAGTGGAATGACCTAGTGACAATGAATATGGATCAAAAATTATGGTGTACTCCCGAGTATTATGTCTGGATTAACGAAGGAGAAGAGCTGGCCCGCCCAAGCAGAGATGGTATAGCCTGGGGATGAACGAAGATCCAAACAATCATCTGATGGACTTCGAGTAGATCATGAACACCTTTAATAAAATGGTGTGTCACAAGATGTAGTTTACTTAAGGGCATTCCCCTTCACACTCAAAGATGACGCAAAGCACTGGCTTCGAAGCTTGCCTATTGGATCGATTAGAACATGGGATGAGATGACCAGAAAATTTCTTGATAAATATTTCTCATCAGCTAAGACGGGTAAGTTTAGAAGAGAAATCCATAAATTTTTCTAGAACGAGACCGAAACTGTGTTTGAAGCTTGGGAGAGGTTTAAGGAGATAGTGTGAAAGTGTCAACATAGTGGGATTGAACTCTGGATGCAACTCCAGGACTTTTGGGATGGATTGACACCCACCGCACGCGGAACATTGAGCAATGCAGCTGGAGGCCCGTTGATGAAGAAGACTCTAGAGGAGATAGTCACAATTCAAGACGAGTTATTTGAAGATGCAAATCAGTGGTTCTCTAAGATTGCTGAAAGAAGAAGATCAACTGGTGTTACAGGCTTCCAAAATCAGTAGAGGCCGCAGTTCCAGCCTCAACATTCCACTCAACCCGGGCTAGTAGATCTAATAAAATCCTTCATTGTCAAGGCATATGAGAGATTAGATGCTCATGGTGCAGCTATCAGATAACTTGGTATAGGGTTGCGAAACTTGGAGAAGCAAGTGGGGCAAATTGCAACTTTATTGTATGAGAGAATCCCAGGTACTCTACCAATTGATACTGGAAAAAACCCCAAAGAAACAGTGAATGTTGTGACATTGAGAAGCGGGCAAGTGTTGAAAGATCCCACTCCAGTCCAAAAAGAGGTGGTACCTGAAAAAGAAAGTGAGAAGAAGTTGAAAAATGGAGCTGAGAAAAAGAAGAAAGGCGAGAAAGGAGCTGAGAAAAAGAAGAAGGAGGAGACTTCGAGAAGGGAGGAAATAAATGAGAGTGAGCACATGCTTGCTCTACCGTTTTCCCAAAAGCTATATAGAGAAAAGCTGGATAAGCAGTTTGAGAGATTTTTGGAGTTGCTGAAACAGGTTAATGTAAATTTGCCATTCACAGAGGTGCTCTCACAAATTCCTACTTATGCCAAATTCTTGAAGGAGATCCTCACGAAGAAGAAGAAGATAGAAGAGGCCTCAGTGGTCAAGCTCATAGAGCATTGCAGCACAATCTTGCAAAACAAACTCCCACAAAAGTATGGAGATCCAAGGAGTTTTACTATACCTTGCTCGTTAGGCACTCTTAATTTTGATAAATATTTGTGTGATTCTGGTGCCTCGATTAATTTAATGCTTTTGTCTATTTATAGGAAGCTAAAGAATAAAATTGGAGAGATAAGGTCTGCACCAATATCTTTGTAGCTGGCAGACGAAATAACTATCATACCGAGGGGATAGTGGAAGATGTCTTCGTTCGGGTAGATAAATTTGTATTTCCTGTAGATTTCATAGTGGTGAAGATGGAGGAGAACAAAGAGGTCCCCCTTATCTTAGGAAGACCATTCTTAGCAACAGGTAGCGCAATATTGGATATACATGATAGAAAATTCATGCTTAGAGAGGGTGAAGAGACTGTGACGTTCGAGATGAATGTAGAGATGGGGGTGATAAAAGAGAAGCCAGCTGCAAGTGTTGAGTGGGAGATGAAGAGTTTGAAACAGAAAGCTCCAGTGATTGAGAAAGATAATTTGGGGTGTATCCCAAGAAGGCTGAGAAGAAGCTGTCTGCATGGATGTGCGCACTAGTTCGGGCGAGAAGAATGGAGCCCGACTTTGATTCTGATCCCGACTAGATATTCAGGAAAGTTCCTCTATCTTATGCCTTTTAATTGTGTGGGGGACATTCCACAACTTGAAGTGTGGGGTGGGGGACAATTGTATGTTGTATGTATGTATATTAAATTCTTTTTGGTAATTGTAGTAGTTAGAGATAGAAAATTTATTTTTTTGAAAACAACCATAAAATTTTTAAAATTTTTGATTTTTCCGGACGATGAATATTATTCGACAGGTTTCTTGAGGGATTAAGATCAAAAGAAAAAGATAAAAAGATTTTCTTTTGTAGGGTAGTGTAATAATTCCCCCTTGATGTTTCTTTGAGCCGCGATTCTTTTCCAAGGATTTTATTTGAACCGGGTGTAGTTAGTTTTTAATTTTTGTTAGTAGTAGGAAACCTTATGCTATGATTTGAATTGAAGATAATGTCTCTTAACTGTATTATGCCTTGAGAATAGCGAGTGCTTTAGTTGTGACGCTTAGGCTCAATTTTTGACTCTTGTATAAGTACCTTGAAGTGTATGATCTTAACTTTGCTTTACTGCTTTTACTAGAGTGTCTTGATGATCCATTCTTGAGTGAGTTATGTGCCATGCGTGTATAAGGTTTTTGTCATTCTGTGCATTGCATTTGATGTCTAGAACTTGTCCCGTGTGTTTGCAAAGCGAAATAGTAGTTTTA
Source organism: Nicotiana obtusifolia (assembly GCA_002018475.1). Classification (NCBI taxonomy): domain Eukaryota; kingdom Viridiplantae; phylum Streptophyta; class Magnoliopsida; order Solanales; family Solanaceae; genus Nicotiana; species Nicotiana obtusifolia. The sequence continues at coordinate 48,692 of MCJB01051926.1, forward strand.
TGCAATCTTGGAAGTGATATAGGCATTTCTTTGTTGATCCAGATATATATGTTTACCCACCTAATTGGTATGTATCTTAGTTAACCCCTTTTAGCCTGTGATCCTGTTTCTTTGGCAACCACATTACAAGGCTTACACCTTTTTTTGAATTGATCATCTACTTCTTCGATTGTCGCAGTTGTTTCTCAATTTATGGTTCATATGGTAGCACTTCCTTCCCAAAAGATAGAGTCATGCACCAATCTAACCTGTAGCCTTCGCACAGTCAAGGAACACCAAACGTAAAACGAGAAAAATAAAATAAAGAGAAAAATTCCTAAATTAGCACTACAAACTATTTCCAACACTATTGATTTTCAATTCCCAGCAACGGCGCCAAAATTTAACGAGCTCGAAACACAACACTCAAAATATACTCGCTAGTCGAATATAGTATAATATAATGTCGTATCCACAGGGATTAGAGTTAAACAGTATTTTTGTAGTTAATAGATTGATTGCTATCCAAGATGATCAATAATTGAGATTTATGTGATTAAAAGTAAAATTAACTAAGAGTCTAAACTATTGACTAATGACAATCGCAACAATGAGTAAGGAAAGATATCAATGGGAGAGAATAGGGTTTTGATGGAATAGGTGAAAGATAATTGCTTGGGATCTAACTCTAGATAATTCACTTTTAATATTCAAGTGAGTCTTTCGAATTCACTCAATTATTAGTTCACATGTTTAGAAGAAATTCCTCTCTCGAATAAGTCTCAGCCTCACCAGATAGACTAAGTTAAGTTTCGGTGAAGATATGCAAAGATTCGTAGTAGATTGGTCTTTAGGAGAACCTCTCTCGATTATCCTCCTAACTAAGTTTTATCAACAACTCAACTAGTCTCTTTCGATTACTAAGAAGAATCAATGAATTCAACCTACAAAATATTATGCAAAAATATCACAAGTATTGCCTCTCTCGATTATATGAACTAGTGAATATAGATGCAACAACTAAAATATCCAAAACGATTCAATACATAAAAACTAGAGGTATCGTCCGCAAACAAGTATCAATACACCAAATCCATCAAACCCGAAAGAGAACTACTCCATAGATATGGAGTAATTCAACACAAATATGTTTAAAGTAAAGAAAAACATAAAACGATCCAAACTCTTATCTTGAGTGTGGATTGAATTATGAATTCCTTGTGCTTTTGCTTCTCTCCCTCCTTGTTAGCCTCCTTAGGTCTTAAATGTGTCAAACGTCTAGAAAATACTATTTTCCATGTATATATACTAATTAGGGTCGGACACAAACAAAAGCACCTCTTCCTACGCGAAATAGGACAATTCCGGGATTGGACGTGCGCGGCCGCGCACCTGGAGGTCTGCTCGCGCATATGGACGTGCACTTTGGACAGTGTACTGCTCTACTTTTGCGCCTAGTGCGCGCACCTGGGTGGCCTCCTGCTCACTTCTTCGTTTCTCTCGTTAAGTGCACTATTATTCGTTGATCCCCGAACACGATCCCAACTTAATCCTTGGGTTTTTACTTAGACTTCAAAGCTCCAAAATAGCTTGAATTCATTCCATAACATCTACATAGCTCAAAATCACTCATACAAGGTATAAAACATACAATTAGTGGAAAACACTAGCCATTAAAGCTCAAACTTAATTAAAGTGCAATAAATTAGAGTGCGATAAGCAACTAAAACACGTAATGATAGCCTACCATCATAATGTTTACCCCAACTTCTAAGATTAGCAATTTTAATTTAGTTTTGATTTAATTCCATGAGTTTTCATAGATTTTCTCTCTTAAATCCAAGATTTTATATTATAGAAATTGAGGTTTTGGGGTAAACTTATTAGAGCTAATCTTGGGAATTTGGACCTCAATTGAAGGTCGATCTTGAAACTAATTATATATTTGAACTCGTGGAGTTGTGGGTCATGGAGATTTTGTCTCGTTTTTGAATTTAGACCATGTGGTCTTGGGTTGAATTTTTGTTGGCTTTTGGGATTTCTTTAAAGATTGAAACTTTATTGATTGGGGGATGTTTCCTTCAGTATTATTTGACTTTCTTAGATGGTATTTGACTAGATTTTGATAGTTTTGAGGATTATTTCTAAGGAAATTGGTGTTGGATTGTTGAATTTATTTCGAAATAAGGTAAGTGTCTTACCTAGCTTTGTTGATGGAATTTTTCCTAATAAATGACATTGTTGCTACATGCGGGAATGATGCATATGCGAGGTGGCAAACGTATATGCATGTGCCAGGGTTATCCATACTTGGGGTAGATTATATACTTCTTTGTGCCTTGCGTATTGGTGATCTTCTTGACTTATGCTTCAATTGCTTCTAAGATAATATGAGTATAATTATCCATGATAAAAATGATGTTTAAACGTATGACATCTTAAATGGGCAATTCTAAAAATGGTTGATATACTTGATATGATTCTAGTTATGCCTCATGTCACGAATACATATCCATACTTGATATTTTTGTATTACTTGGACTTCTTTATTCATATGAAAGATCATGATTTGGGTCCATGAGGCAATGTTTGGCACGATGAATATTTTTGTGTAGCTGCTATGATTGAAAGTTTAACTTTACATTATGGTTGTTCGTTCTGAGATACATGCATAGATTCTACCTTGGTTGCTCCTACATGTTTTCATATCTTTTTTGTTATTATCACATCTATATTTCCTCCTTGATTCACATCTATGTTTTCTATTTCTTTTAACGCTATCACATCTTTGTTTACTACTTGATTTACGTCTATGTTTCTTACTTAGTTTATCAGTATCACCTCTATATTTTCCTACATGGTTTGTTACCATTACGTCTATGCTTTTTACTTGGCTCATTATCATTACATATTTTTCTTCTACCTTGATTATTACCGTAATATTTTTGTCTTCTACCTTGTTTGTTATCATTACATATATGTCTTTTACCTTGTTTGTTACTGTTACATATATGTCTTCCACCTTGGTTGTTAAGGTTATCTTGTTGGATTGATGGTTTGGTTGTTATTTTTTTGTGTTGATTATATAATGGGATTAGATGCACGCCGCACAGTATTATATGATACCGGGTGCACACTGTATAGTCTGGCCATGGAATCGGGTTACATGCATGTAATAATATTATGATTAGATCGGATTGCGCGCCACAATAGTGTTGTGATTTGTTGAATGTTGTGATGAATCGAGCCATTAACACGTGAAACGTATATTTATGCATTCGTTTATTCAACCTACCTATACTTATTTTTATATACATTTCAAATATTTTCTTAAATACACATGATACCTATTAATGAACTACATCCAAAATTCCTATTTGTTTGCTACTGTCATATTATGTTTTCCTATAATATTTGTAACATGCCTAACCTGACATATGCATTTACTTGTCACGTGCTTTTATTTATCACATATTTTTACTTGGCGCATGTCTATACTTGTTACATGCCTTTACTTATCATATGCCTTTACTTGTCACATGCCTTTTACTTGTCTCATGCGTTTATTACTCGATGTCTTTGTTTGTTCCATGTTTACTCCACCTATATTATGTTGGATCGTATGACTACTTGATTGTTCATGTGTTAATGACTTGTTGGAGTCTTTGTTAGATTATATGTGTGAGACTAGCTTTTGGTTATTGGAATGCCTATCACATCTTGTTCGCTTCCTTATTATACATAATCGCCCTCTTTTATGTCATGTTGTGAGTTTTATCATACTTGGTTGCTTGTTGAATGTTACCATATAAATTAGTATGTTGGATCGGGTGTGTGCCGCACAGTAGGTTATGATGGGATTGCCGACGCAATAGTTTTTGGTATGTGTTGGATCGGGTTGTGCACCACAACGTATATGCTATAAATTTTTGAGTTGACTTGTGACATTGTCCTCCTTTGTGATTTTGGCTATGTTGCTCCCGAATATTATTTTATCTCAGTTGACTTGATAAGGAATGCTCGGTTATTTGTATTCGAGAAACGTGGTTATTACTTTTTTTGTTGAACTACTATTATTGTAATTTCTTTTGTTATTTCTATGTATATAAACTATAGAGGTATATTAAGTGAGTATTTTTTGACTTAAAAACCACGGTACTACTTCACCGAGGTTAGTCAAGATACTAACTAAGTGCATGGGGTCTGTTGTACTCATACTGTAGTTATGCACCTTGCATATAGATATTTGGAGCTAAGCAGCTTTGGCGCTCGAGGACGAGCATTGAAGACTACAGCACTCTAGCAATCAACTATCATTTGGTTCATGGTAGTATAGGATTTGAATTTTTGTTTATGTAATTTCTAACCAGATGATGTATTTCTTCTTCCCAACGTTGTATATTCCAAATCATAGTAGCTCATGACTTGTACTTCCAGATCTTGGGGTAGTTGTATCTAAATTATATTCTTATTTCTGAATTACTGATCTTCGGTTTGCTTGATGATTTATGTTAGTTGGATTACCAAGCAGGTTTAGGTTAGGTGTCATCACGACTTGGTAGAATTTTGAGTCGTGACACTTTCGAACAAATAAAGACTTTAAATAATTACTATATCTAAACCTAATAGTAATAGATACTATTTGTAGAAAACATATTATAGAAATACTTACCTAATTAACCCATTTATAAGAATAGCTTAAAATCACTATGAATTGTTAATCATGCTTCTAAAGAAATATATATCGAATTAAACGCCACACATGCTCTAATCATAATCTAGTCATTCTGTCAAATGACAATATTTGCATTCTTTTTCTGTATCTGAATATGAAAAATCCTTGTTTTTCAAGCAAAATTATATTGTGTTTTCGGCTAGCTATTATGCTACCATAGTTATCATATGAATATCAATTGATCCTATAATCAATTCTTTAAAGTTCCCTCAATCTCTCTGCACAATTAATTTAGGAAAATTCAGAATATCTACAAGTTCTAAAAATTTAACAAGAAAAGAGAGTTTAAATATACCTAAAGGTAGAAAACAAATAGAGAAATACTAACATGGTTATGATGAATCCATTGACAAAATAGATTCGTATGCACAACTTATCAAAGCAAAAAGAAAACTGGGGGAAGGATGAAACTCAATGTCACAAAGTTAGCCTAGACTGTCAAAACATTCATGCAAAAAAATACTTAAACCAAATGAATCATATCAGACTCAGAAGTATTCAAATGATGAGTCATGAGAGCAGCAATCCGTAGGCGAATTTGTTGACAACTACAAAAATTGATAGTTTATTTTCTTGCATTTATCATGATTACCGTCTAACTTCATTTTCTTTAATTTAATAATAAAATAATTATGGAAATATGAAAACTCTAAAGAAACAACCAATTTTGTCGTGAAACTGCAACTCTCACTTGAGACCTAAATCCTTACACATGTCAAACTTCAAAGAAGAAAAAGGAATTTTAAAAGACAAATTTCAAAAGTCTTACCTAGTTCAAACTTCAATCAAGGAAATAATTTTTAGAAGGTAAAGTTTTAAAATTATTTTTAAATCTTAAATATTAGTACTTCATGCCTAAGGCTGTAAAGTGGGCCGGTTTTGGCCCGGGACCGGCATGGGCCCGCGGTCCTGGTGGGCCTAACGGGCCTCGTGGTACGGTCCCTGTGGTCCTGGGCTTTAAACGGGTATAGGCCCGTGACGGGCCGGGTAGCCCAAAAAGACCGCCAGGCCCGGGATCGCCAAGCGGGCCTGGTCCGGGCTCAACGGTCATTTTTTTTTTAAAATGGCCAACGGCCAGATTTTTAAAATCTAGTCGTTGGGCCTTAAATTCGACCATTTTTAATTGCCAAAATAGCTATTTTAGCCTCCAAACTTTATATTAACCCCAAACTTTTTATAAATACACTTTTTACCTATTCCCACCTATAAATACCCCCCATTCTTTCATTTATACTACGATCCAAACAAGGATCGTGAAGAATTAGCAAAAATGGTAACAGTTATGTGCTTACCATATAGTTTTCCTTCTAACTCCCATTTTATACAGTATATTAGAAAAGTTTATAATCCTACTTATAAAGGATGGCCTCGTGCTACCATGAAGGCCGATATTTATAAATATAAGCATGAATATGAATAATATTTGCGATATCTATTTACCCATATAGATTGTCGCATTGCAATTACTACAGATATAGGTAGGAGTGCCAATGACTGTGACTATTTAACCGTTACAAGTCATTGGATAGACGAGGACTGGATAATGTAAAAACGCATTATCGCCTATAGAATAATTAACTCACGCTACACTGGTAGATTTATTGCTAGCACGGTATCAGACATTTGTAGATATTTTTGTATTACAGAAAAAATAATGTCCGTTACCATGGATAATGCGTCTAGTAACACAAACGCAATAGGCATGCTTACAACTACTTTAAATCCCGCATTTTCTAATATTTTTCATGTTAGGTGCATTTGTCATATTTATCATTTAATTGTCGGTGACAGAATGAAAATGTTAAACATAGAAATAGAAAAGGTAAAAATGGCTCTTAATTGGCTATTTTACTCAAACCGTAGGAGTAGACTTAGAGAATATTTTAAAAAATGTGATGAAAGTGGCCTTAGAGAAAGAAAGGTTCCTAAACCTTGCCCGACTAGATGGAATTACATGTATGAAAGTCTAGTTGTTGCGTATGAATATAGGAACCCAATTACCGCAACCTACAATGCTCGTGTAGGTGGTGGTGATGAAGACGACGAGCACCTAATTAGTCAAGATTGGGTTAACGTTAAAACACTTATAGATTTTTTAGAATAATTTTCAGTAGCAACTAACGATTTATCTGGGCAATACTATCATACTATTTCTAACTGTTTAGTTTATATTGCTGCACTTGCAAATTTATTTGATCAATTTGTAGATAGTGTAGTTTATCAATATGCCACTGATTCTATGAAAGAAAAATTTTAAAAATATTTTTTCCCTATCCCCTCTATTTATGGCGTTGCCGCACTATTAAACCCTACCATGAAATTAGGAGGTCCCCAATTTTGGTATTCAAAAATTTATGACTCTTTGTCACTTTCACCTGAGGAATATGCAACACTTGGAATGCAATAGCCTCAATTAAAATAAATGCACAGACAATTTACAATGCATATCAAACTGCTTTAGATCGTGCTAGACCCGATATTCCAACTCCTACTTCGTCCACTTCACGAACAACTAAAAGAACTGCTGGCATAAAGGCCCTCAATGCTTGGACGGAGTTCAGGGGTTCCCAAGGTGAGAATATTGGTGATAGTTCACAATTAAATGAGCTTCAAGTTTATTTGTCGCAGGGACTTGAATCAGAGAATCCCGACGGCTCCTTCGACGTTTTGGAATGGTGGAAGGACAAACAAAAACACTATCCGGTTCTTTCAAGGATGGCTCGAGATATATTAACCGTTCAAGCTTCAACGGTGGCATCGGAGAGCGCTTTCAGTCAAGCGAGACTTCAACTCGGTGATCATAGAGCCTCGATGAGGGAGAGCTTGGAAAAGGCAGTATTCTTCCGAGATTGGATCCGTTCGGAAAGAAGAAATTTCGGACTTGCAGAATCACAACCGGATGTCGACGAAGCTTATGAAGAAATGCTATCAGAACTTGAGCAAGATGCGGCTTCGCCCGGGAGCGGTGATGAACAAGCCTCTTTTCCATCGCCGCCAACGCAAGTTCCTCCGGACCTTGAAGGATTTATGAAATTTGTTAGGGATAATACTTAGAATAATATGTAACTTTCTTAGTTTTTCTTCCTTTTAATGGTGGTATTAGTACCTTGTTGTGCTCATTCCATTGGGGGGAGGAAAACTAAGAAAGATAATTGTTTAGTTTATTATGTAACTTGTATTTTGGCACATCTTCCTTAGTTTTTTTTTCTTTTAATGGTGGTATTAGTACCTTGTTGTGCTCATTCCATTGGGGGAAGGAAGACTAAGAAAGAAAATGCCATTTTTTGTTAATTCCATAATAATAAAAATTATAAGACATTCTCTTGAATATTTCTTTGCAATTTATTTGTCTTTCAATATGATATGGTATATATACATATTATATATATATAATATATACAAAATATATATACAATATATACAACATATATATAAAATCTTTATTAATATATATACAATGGTTAATAGTTTATATCTATATATAATACATATAAACTATATATATATATATATACATATATATAAAATATATATATATATATGTCTAATAGTTTATATCTATATACATATAAACTATATATATATATATATATATATATATATATATATATATACATATATATATACATATATATATATATAAAATATATATATGTATATGTCTAATAGTTTATATACATACAATATATATATAAAATATATATACAATATATATATGTGTATATTTATATATGTATATGTATACATTATATACAACACTTATATAAAGCAATATATATATATGTCTAATACATATATATAGTTTATATGTGTAATATATACAACATATATATACAAGACTAATATACTAGTGTTATATTTATATATGTCTAATTGCAATATATTATTATATGCATATATAGTTTACAATGGTTAATAGTTTATATATATATATATATATATATATATATATATATACAATATATAACAAATATACATACAATATATACAAAATATACATACAATATAT
>MCJB01051927.1:0-25175 GCA_002018475.1 Nicotiana obtusifolia
CATACTTAGTGATGAAGGATGTTTTTTCTTGATCATCCTTATCCATTTGTATCTGGTTATATCCAGAGTAGGCGTCGAGAAAACTAAGAGTCCGCGCTTTGTTTAGGTCTTTATAGTCTATACATATTCTAAGCTTATTTCCCTTCTAAGGGACTACAACTACATTAGCTAACCATTCGGGGTACTTAACCTCCCGAATGGACCCTATGTTCAAAAGTTTAGTTACCTCGTCCTTGATGAAAGCCTGTTTAGCTTCGGACTGGGGTCTCCTCTTTTGCTTGATTGGCCGGAATTTCGGATCAACGCTCAGCTTGTGAGTTGTAATTTCCGGTGGTATGCCTGTCATGTCTAGATGGGACCAAGAAAAGGAATTTTCATTAGCTGAAAGGAAATTAATTAATTTTTCCCTGAGCTCGGAGTTTAAGCCCGAGCCTAGGTATACCTTTCGATCGGGTGCATCGTTGCGGATTGAAACTTGTTCGAGCTCTTCGATTGTCGATTTGGTCGCGTCAAACTCATCCGGAGCAATAAATGATCGGGGGACCCCGTAATCATCGGCGTCAAGCTGACCCCGTTCACCCCCGTCTATTGAGGGCAACCTCTCTGATTGCTATTTGGTCTTCTGGGAAAGAACGGTAGGTTTTGACGCCGCCTCTTCCGCTGCGAACATCTCCCTTGCAGCATGTTGTTCCCCATAAACGGTGACGACCCCCTCATCCAATGGAAATCTCAACATTTGATGTAATGTTGAAGGTACGAATTTGATGTCGTGTATCCAAGGCCTTCCGAGCAAGGCGTTATATCTCATGTCGCCTTCGATTACACAGAATTTTGTTGCCCTGATAGTCCCAGCGATATTCACCATTAGTGTTATCTCACCTTTAGTTGTTTTCGAAGCCATGTTAAAACCGTTAAGGACCCGAACCTCGGAGATAATTTGATTTGACAGTCCCAGCTGTTCGATGACCCAAGACCGAACTATATTAGCTGAGCTCCCGGGGTCGATAAGAACATGTTTCACCCTGGTTTTGTGTACCACCATCGATATCACCAGGGCATCGTTATGGAGCAGTGTAATCCCTTCTGTATCCATATCGCTGAAGTATAAAGCTCCTTCTGCTGCGTAATCCCGTGTACGTTTTTCCCGGGTGATAGATATTTTTGTGCGCTTCAACATCGGTCCTTGGGGTGCATCTATCCCTCCGATTATNATGGTCGGTGCCTATCTCGGTTTGACCTCGACTCTTGATAATTGTCCCTCAGATAGATAGAAAATGATAATCAGTATTCCAGTGTGTATTTCGTGTCCATACAATGAAATTGAATGCCCATTTTATAGGTAAGAGGAGAGTTCTACATATGGTAAAAGACTTAATTACAAGATAAATCAACTTAATTATAGGATGGAATATCCCTAGAAACACTGGTCTAACATCTCTGATGGTTGAGACTGTGATTCCCGCCGAGATATCAGTATTCCGCGAGATTTCCGGCCTTCCCGTTATATGAAATTGATCCTTTTACCATAAAATGCATCTTCCCTGATCGGGGTCGATTGCCTTATTTCGATCGCTCCGGTTCCGAATCCAATGACGCCCGACCTCGGGCTTTCCTTCCCGAATGCTGATCCCGATTTAAAGTAATCCGGTCTTGAATCAAACTTGAGTCCGACCTTCCTTATATGCTCGGTTGTATGCGACCCAATACAATTTTAAGCAGAGAAGGGGGCGAGCACGGGGGGGATTCAGTGGAAAGAAGTAATGAAAATAACAGTAGACTAGGGATATTGCAGGAATTATGAAAATTTATAAGGGATACAAATCTAAATAGGTCAACCAAAAATAACTTAAAACCAAACAAGGTATAAGTTGAGGTTATCCAGTTTATAACTTTGACTTATTTTAAATATTTTTTAACTTAGTTTAAGCATTTTTAGAAATTGTTAAACACTAATTTTTTTTTTAAGAACTTATAAGTTAATTTGACTAACCTAAAAGCCAATCCAAACACCCTCTAAATAAACATACAGACAAAACTAGGCAGAAATAGAAAAAAGACATACTTATAGCACTAATATTATCACAATCATATGCTGCCAAGCTTTATGAGAGGAAATACGAATTCGCCTTCGGAGAAAATTAACAACGCAATTCACATAAACAATTAATGCGCAAACTTTTAGGTGTGAAGACCCAAAATATTCCTATCCGTGACTGGCACCTAACGATCACCTACTAGTCAGACAGACGTAATAATCCAATCGATCATTTAGAGTTATAGCATTCCGTACTGTGATTTAAGACCTCGAATAGGTTTATATAATATTTTGTGACTTGCATGCATAGTTGGTTGGGGTTCTGATAGGTTCGGCTGTGATTTGGAATATTTGGTTGACAACTACAGGCTATATGTTCAGAAAAATTGATAAAATCACTATTATAGGTAAACGAACTCGGATTCCTGATTTGAAGGTTCCAATAGGTTCATCTGATAATTTTGGACTTGTCAGTGTATTCGGTTCGGATCACGGGTGTCCCGGGGTTGATTCGACACTTCCACTTGAAAGTTAGAATCTTAAGAGAGTTTGAAATTTTTGGTTTTATATTTGATTCTTGGTTTTTGTGTTGTTCTTTGTTCTTCTAGCCTTTCGATAAGTTTACATAGAGTATACGAACTCGTTAAGATTAGATGGGTCTCAGGGGGTGGGGTGGGGGGTTCCGATGAGTTTTAAGGCAGTTTCGAATTATTTTTAGCCAATAAGCAGCTGTAGTGTTTTGACAGCAGATGTGTGCATCGTGATCGTAATGGTCAGATCCGCAATACCAAAGAGTAAAGTGAAATTTGGGGTTTTCATTATCTCACAGAAGAGTTTTTTCCTGACACCGGTGTAATTTCGGAAGCTTATATCTCCCAATCTGTAAGGAATTTAGAGATAATCAAAAAATAAAAATTGTAGCCTTTTAAGTCTAGTTTTAGAAATTTAAACCGTTGTCATTTAGATATATGTACAAAATGATATGATCATTTTACTGAAGGTTATTACTGTATGTAATGACCTAACCGGTCATTTTCTATATTTGAACCTCATTCCCCTATTTGATACTTCCCGTATGCTTCTTTCTTGTTTTGTGACTTGCGGTGATGATTGGTTTGGTTTCAGGAAAGTTTTGAAGTGGATTAGAACACTTAGTTCCAAGGTTGGAACCTTAAGTTATTAAAGTTGACCGAGGATTGACTTTTGTGTAAACAATCCCGGAATAGTATTTTGGTGGTTCCTTTAGATTCATATGGTGCTTTTGAACTTAGGCGTATGTCTGGATTTGGATTGGGAGGTTCCTACGTTAATTTGGCTCTTTTTGGTGAAAGTTAAAACTTTGAAGGTTTATAAAATTCATAGGTGTGACCGGGAATTGACTATAAGGCTATTGAGGCCAGATTGTGGTTTCGAGGCTTAGAAAATATCTGTTATGTCAGTTGTGAGCTGTCTGAAAAACTTAGGGTTATTCCAAGTTGATTAATCGCAGTTCGACATGAGTTTTCAATGTTGAAAGTTGGTTAGTTTATTAAGCTTGAATTAAGGTGCTATTTGTGATATGGACCTTATCGAATGTTTCCTGCAAATGACTTAAATGGTCCTCTGCTCGTAGGGACTTAACCAACATGTCATCGATATAAACTTCCATTGTTACACCTAGTTGTTTTTCGAATATTTTATTTACTAGGCGTTGGTAAGTAGCCCCTGCATTTTTAAGCCCAAAAGGCATCACATTATAGCAATAGGTGCCATACTTAGTGATGAAGGATGTTTTTTCTTGATCATCCTTATCCATTTGTATCTGGTTATATCCAGAGTAGGCGTCGAGAAAACTAAGAGTCTCCTGGCCAGCGGTAGCATCGATCATGCGATCGATGTTGGGCAAGGGGAAAGAATCTTTGGGGCATGCTTTGTTTAGGTCTTTATAGTCTATACATATTCTAAGCTTATTTCCCTTCTTAGGGACCACGACTACATTAGCTAACCATTCTGGGTACTAAACCTCCCGAATGGACCCTATGTTCAAAAGTTTAGTTAACTCGTCCTTGATGAAAACCTGTTTAGCTTCAGACTGGGGTCTCCTCTTTTCCTTGATTGTCGGAATTTCGGATCAACGCTTAGCTTGTGAGTTGCAATTTCCGGTGGTAGGCCTGTCATCGCAAGATGGGACTAAGCAAAGGAATTTTCATTAGCTGAAAGGAAATTAATTAATTTGGCCCTGAGCTTGGAGTTTGAGCCCGAGCCCAGGCATACCTTTCGATCGGGTGCATCGTAACGGATTGAAACTTGTTCGAGCTCTTCGATTGTAAATTTAGTCGCGTCGGACTCATCCAGAGCAATAAATGATTAGGGACCCCCGTAATCATCGACATCAAGCAGAGACCGTTTACCCCCGTCTATCGAGGGCGACCTCTTTGATTGCTATTTGGTCTTCTGGGAAAGAACGGTAGGTTTTGACGCCGCCTCTTCCACTGCGAACATTTCCCTTGAAGTATGTTATTCCCCATAAACGGTGACGACCCCCTCCTCCGATGGAAATCTCAACATTTGATGTAATGTTGAAGGTATGGCTTTGATGTCGTGTATCCAAGGCCTTCCGAGCAAGGCGTTATATCTCATGTCGCCTTCGATTACACAGAATTTTGTTGCCCTGATAGTCCCAGCGATATTCACCATTAGTGTTATCTCACCTTTAGTTGTTTTCGAAGCCATGTTAAAACCGTTAAGGACCCGAACCTCGGAGATAATTTGATTTGACAGTCCCAGCTGTTCGATGACCCAAGACCGAACTATATTAGCTGAGCTCCCGGGGTCGATAAGAACATGTTTCACCCTGGTTTTGTGTACCACCATCGATATCACCAGGGCATCGTTATGGAGCAGTGTAATCCCTTCTGTATCCATATCGCTGAAGTATAAAGCTCCTTCTGCTGCGTAATCCCGTGTACGTTTTTCCCGGGTGATAGATATTTTTGTGCGCTTCAACATCGGTCCTTGGGGTGCATCTATCCCTCCGATTATCATGTTGATCGTGTGCTGCGGCTCTTCTTGATTTGCTGGTCTGCTTCTGTTTTCGTAGTGGTTTTTGGCTCGATTGCTTAAGAATTCTTGAAGATGCCCTTTTTCGAGTAACCGAGTTACTTCCTCCCTCAACTGCCGACAATCCTCCGTTCTGTGTCCATGTGTGCCATAATATTTACATATTAGGTTAGGATCTCTTTTGGCAGGGTCCTTTTGCAATGGTCGAGGCTATTTGGTATATTTAATGCGACCAATAGCTGACACAAGAGTTGCCGAATCGACATTAAAGTTGTACTCGGACAATCGGGGTGGTTCTCGATGATTATTGGTTCTTTCGAAATTATTCCCCGGCAACGCTCCCCGGTTCCTTTGGATAGGACCGTTCTTTATTTCTTGTCTCGGGGATTTGTGTCCGGGGGATTTGTGTCCCCCCGGAATGACTCTTCGATCCCCTGGGTATGGTTGTTGCCTATCTCGGTTTGACCTCGACTCTCGATAATTGTCCCTCAGAGTCCAATCGTAAGTTTTGATGGGGTAAGCGGACCCCGATTGGACTCCGAGCTGATCAGCTTCTACTCTGATCTTCGATTGATACCGATTGTGTATGTCTGCCCAAGTGATAGCCGGGTATTCAATCAAACTTTGTTTGAGTTGTTGAGACGCCGTTGAACTTCGGGCATTGAGCTCTTGAGTAAAGGCCTGTACGGCCCAATCATCGGTGACCGGTGGTAAATCCATTCGCTCCATTTGAAAGCGCGATACAAACTCTCTCAGCATTTCATTGTCCCTTTGCCTGACTTTGAACAACTCTGACTTTCTTGTTTCGACCTTAATGGCGCCTGCATAGGCCTTGATGAAGGTATCTGCGAGCATGGCAAATGAGTCGATGGAATTCGGTGGTAAGTTGTGATACCATGTCATCGCTCCCTTGGACAGGGTCTCTCCGAATTTCTTCAGAAGGACGGACTCGATTTCATCGTCTTCGAGATCGTTCCCTTTTATAGCGCAAGTGTACGCCGTTACATGTTCATTTGGATCTGAGGTCCGTATTTGGAGATTTCCGGCATGCGGAACTTTTTTGGTATCGGTTTCGAAGCAGCGCTGGATGGGAAAGGTTTTTGTACGAACTTCTTTGAGTCCAAACCTTTCAACACCGGGGGTGCTCCCGGGATCTGGTCTACTCTCGAATTATAGGTTTCCACCATTTTGTCGTTAGCCTCGATCCTTTTTTCACCCGACTCGACCCGCTTAGTCAGCTCCTCGAGCATCTTTATGATTCCGGAATTTACTCCCGAACCGCTTTTGTCGGTTGTGCTGTGACTGGCTCATTTTGAGGAGCTATCCTTCGAGAAGAAATGGCTTCGACTCTGTCCGGAATCGGACTGCGGCTTTGTAATTGAGCTATGGCCGCTTGCTGGGCTTGCAGCATGTCAAATATCACTTTGAGGCTGATCTCATCTCCTCCATTATGTTGAATCCCTGAATGGTGTTCCCCCCGAACGCTGTTCGACGGGTCAGAGGTCTGATCAGCGTCGGCCGCCATTTGAGAATTGGCATCGATCAGGACCTTGTTTCCGGCCATAATGTTGTTTTCGCCTTGGTGATTAAACTCGTTGCTGATGGGAAGTGAGTGCGACATGACTATATTATAATCTGAAAAACAGAAAATTCTGCAAAGAACAAGCATAAAATAGTGGGTGACAGAGAATTGTATCAAAAATTCATTATTATCCTTAGCCCCATGGTGGGCGCCAAACTGTTTACTCTAAAATTCGAGCAACAATTGAATTTATTCGCGGTGTTGAGGATACGTGAAATAATTCGATTCAACGAAAAATATAACAGTAAAAATAATAATTGATTTAAGTAAATAAAGGGATGATCAAACCGTTGAGGTGGAATGAATTTTCTGTGATGGAGCAATATGCAATAAAAAATAGACAACTTTGATAAGAGATAGATAGAAAATGATAATCAGTATTCTAGTTTGTATTTCGTTTGTATACAATGAAGTTGCATCCCCCTTTTATAGATAAGAAGAGAGTTTTACGTATGGTAAAAGACTTAATTAAAAGATAAATCAACTTAATTATAGGATGGAATATCCCTAGAAGCACTGGTCTAACGTCTCTGATGGTTGAGACAGTGATTCCCGCCGAGATATCAGTATTCAGCGAGATTTCCGGCCTTCCCGTTATATGAAATTGATCCTTTTACCATAAAATGCATCTTCCCCGATCGGTGTCGATTGCCTTATTTCGATCGCTCCGGTTTCGAATTCAATGGCGCCCGGCCTCAGGCTTTCCTTCCCGAAATGCTGATCCCGATTTAAAGTAATCTGGTCTTGAACTACACTTGAGCCCGACCTTCCTTATATGCTCGGTTGTATCCGACCCAATATAATAACTACTCTAGAGTAGTATTTTCCGTGAATGGCTGCTGTCGACTATCAAGCTGCATGTGTGCTGATAATCGGTCACGATTAGGTACCGAAAAGCAAAAAAATCGAACGTACTTTAGATGAACAACTGGTATTCGAAAATAAATGAAAAGCTTGTAAGGAAAACAAGAACACAAAATTATAAATCAAAATCACTCACCAAAAAGAGCAAGAAAGAGAAGATAAAATGGGGAGGGAGATTAAAACCAGACAGTTGCTATAGATTGCATAGAAGAAGAAATTTAGGTGTTGTCTTTAATAAACACGTGGAAAGATACACATTTTGCTCAGACACGTATTTAGCACTGAAGAAGGTGGGCTACAGCCTTTTTTTAAGTAGGTATTTACTGTTTTACCCTTCGTCGTCCTCATGGGTTTCATTTATTATATAGTGTAATGTAATGTAATGAGAAACAGTCTTTTATAAAATCAGCAAAACTTGTAAAGAAATCTCCTAAAAATGAAAAAGGTACTGTGTTAATAGTATGTGCGTTTGTTAAGCAAAGGAGGAAAATTACAACTTCATATAACTTTGAGGTGAGAGAATTAACCACTTTAAAAGTGAAGCTTTATTTGTCCAGTCAATTCGCCAACACGCATTTGAAATCCGTCTATATCCTCATCTATGTATTGTCCTTGTCAACCACTAATACTATTTGTAACAATGACATTTTCATTAGTTTTTCCAGGATAATCATGATATTGAATAAAAAAGGAAAAAATAGTAAAATATGATTGTGCGAGGTGCTACATTATCAAATTATAGGCAGCTAATAATATCAAAGATTTTTCATTCATTTATTCCCATCAGAAGTAAATATAAATTAGAAGATACGAATAACAATATAGAGAGGGACAAAGAGAGGGTTAGTATGACTTGCACCAGAGTAATTCTCGTTTAGCAATTTTGTTCAGGCCACAAATTTTGCGATTAAATAGATGTAACGATCCGACCAGTTATTTTGAGAATTAGCGTCTCGTTCGGTGACTTAAGGTCTCGAGTAGCTTCGTATTATGTATTGTGACTTGTGTGTGCGGTCGGGTTCAGTTTTCGGATGATTCAGGATTGATTTGGAAGGATGACTCTTGTTGTAGAAGCTTAAGTGGTAAGAGTTAACAGGAGTTTGACTTTTATATAGACGACTCTGTAATGGTGTTTTGATGATTCCAATAGCTTCGTATGGTGATTTTAGACTTAGGCGTATGTCCGGAATTGGAATTGGAAGTCCGTAGGATGATTTGATGAATTTTGGCGAAAATTGGAAAGTTGAAGGTTTGGAAGGTTGAGAGGTTAGACCGGGAGTGGACTTTGCTAGTATCGGGCTCAAATTGCGATTTCGTGAGTTGGAACAACTCCGCTGTGTTATTTGGACTTGCATGCAAAATTTAACGTCATTCCGAGTTGATTTGATATGATTCGGCGCGAGTTGTAGATGTTGAAAGTTCCTAAGTTCATTAAGTACGATTTGAGGTGCGATTCATGATTTTGATGTTGTTTGATATGATTTGAGGGCTCGAGCAAATCCGCCTAATGTTATGGAACTGGTTGGTATGATTGAACGGGGTCCTGAGGGCCTCGAGTGTGTTCCGGATAGGCTACGAGCCATTTCCTTCCATTTTTGAATTGTTGATTTTTGTTATTTGGCGTTCTTCAATCGCGATCACGATGAAGCAATCGCATTCACGTAGTGTCCCGTGGAAGTTGACATTTTTGTTCTTCGCGGTCGCGAAGAGGCGACCGCGTTCACGAAGAGGCTATCGGGTTCGTGAAGAGACGATCGCGTTCGCGAGGTTTTGAGGAATTTTGTCTTCGCGTCAGAGAAACCTGTTTGTTTTGTTTATTGAAGGATGTAAACACTACGAAATTTCTAATATCACATATGATCTATCCTTGTCTAGTACGCCGTATGCATATGGGTATCAAATAATACACCGTGCAGACGATTTATTTCCTCGGCAAAAGCGAGCGGGTATATGGAGTTAGAAGGGGTCATCAGGAATGTGCTTTCGCGTTCGCGAGGTTGAGATCGCGTTCGCGACGTTTGCTAGGAGTTGAGAGTCGCGGTCGGAACTGTACTTATGCGTTCGCGAAGCACGATTTGGCAGCTGGAGGCTTTGTTCTCTGAGATCCCGATAGGTGTTCCACAATCGCGATGTGCATTGATTGGGTAGAACATAAAGTACTCTATTTTGAGGGCTTTTGATATTTCAGCACTTTTTGGGTTAGAGCTCGATATTGGGCGATTTTGGAGGAGATTTGCATGCTTTGGATTGGGATAAGTGTTCTTCACCCCAATCTGATTATATTTCATGATTTCATCTTTATTTTTATCATTAAATTAGTGATTTGAGTTGCAGAAAATTAAAAAAATTTATAAAAACTTTCAAAAATATAAAATGATGATTTGAAAGACGATTTGATATCGGAATTGGATAATTTTGGTATGGTTGGACTCGTATCGGAATGAGTGTTCAGATTTTTTAAAGTTTTGTCGGGTTTCAAGGTACGGGTCCGAGGTTGACTTTTTGGGTTGACTTTAAAGATCGAAGCTTTATAATCTGAAATTGTTTTCTATGATTTTTATTTAAGATATTGAGTTATTTTGGCTAGACTTGAGTCGTTCAGATGTTTGTTTCATACGAGAAGGTCATTTAGATTATTAATTTGGCTTCTTTGAGGTAAGTATCTTGCCTAACCTTGTGCGGGGGAAACTACCCCTTAGGAGTTGAATTGTTTGTGCTATTTGTGTTATGTGAAAGACGTGTACACAAGGTGACGAGTGCATACTTGGGCTTATATGTGGAAATTGACCGGTTTAGACTCTTCGGCTTCTTTCATGTATTTATTTAAAATTGTTAGCACATGTTATTCCTCTTATTCGTCATATTTACCTATCACATGCTTTATTTGAAGTTGTCATTACATGTCACATCCTTACTTGTTTACTCTTATATGCTTTATTTGGAGTTGCTACCTCTTCTATCATAATGTGACTTCTTTTATTGTTGAGTTACTCTTATTTGAAATTGTTGTTACATGGTGTCCCTTGTTGCGGGATTATTCGCATGCATTTACACGTAGCTGATAGTTCGTGCCATCTCTTTCATTGTTAGCCTAATTCATACACTAGGATCCAAAGTTTGCCATTTCATGAAAATACATTCGTTAGCGAGTTTATCCTTAAGCATTTAATTGAAGCTGAAGTTAGTGAAAGTCATAAATCTATTTTAATTGAAGTTGTGTTTAAAGGTGGTGTTGTTCATTGTTGAGTTACTTTCCCATTCATTTTGTTGTTACTGAGATTGTATATACATTGTGTTTGGACCGTGGGCTAATTGTTGTGGAAACATTGATATTGTTGGTTCTTTTGGAAAGGTTGTAGCCTATGGGCACTTGTGCTACAAGTTGATATATTGTGTTGTTATGATGATAGCACATATGAATTATTGTGTGGAATGGTTGTTGTTATGTGGAGCATAAGGATGGCATTTTACTGTTGTTGTTTGTGCGGAGTGATACAGGTGGCTATTTTGTTATTGTCTGGGCAAAGCTATAAGGGTGGCTATTTATGCAGAGTGATACGGGTGGCTAATGATATTGTTAGTGCGGAGTGAAACAGGTGGCTATCGGAGAGACAAGGTTGGCAATATCAGGGATGATGTTCGATAGCCTGGGGGCATTTTGTTGGTGATATTTGTGTGATGCTGTGTTTTTCCTTGCGTATGTCATACACCTTACTTGACTTGTTGTGTTGCTTCGATGAGCTACTCGATGTCTTTGATACTTGTTGACTTGGGTTGTAATAGTACACTCGCACAAGCATACACCGTAGCATGCCACTTATACTAGTTTTAGAGTATGAAACTTGACATTTATTGATCATGTTCATGTGTTCTTGTATTATCTGCTTTCATTGTGATATTGGGCATGTGACCATGCTGAGTGAATTGTGATATTGAGTCTCTGACCATGCCGGGCGGATTGTGATTGTGAGCTTGTGATCATGCCGTACGGATTGAGATATGGGCATGTGAGTTGTTCGTGCGGCTGTGATTTGATATGTGGGCATAAGGTGCCATGAGCATATGACTGTGGGTTGAGACTCGTGACTTATGACTATGAGATGAGGTATCTCAGAGTAATTTCGTTGCGAAACTTGTGCTAGAATAGCTTGACTTAATTGGTTGTTATTTGTTTTCCTTATTTGGTTTCAATGGCACTTTCACGGAGTTCGTATTACTTTACTGTTTATATCATATGTTGATTCTTGTTCCATTTAATGATTCCTGCTTTCATTATTAGTTTTATACTTCTATACTGCACAAGTTGTTTTGACTAGTAGGTGTCTTGACTTGTACCTCGTCACTACTCCACCGAGGTTAGTTTTAATATTTACTGGGTACTGATCTTAGTGTACTCATACTACACTTCTGCATATTTTTGTGCAGAGCCAGGTATTTGAGATATCGGACTTGGGCAGAGTTAGCTTATTTATCGCGAGAATTCAAAGTAGAGTTGCTTGGTCGTCGCAGTCTGTTGGAGTCCTTTCCTTTCTTTATACTTTTAGCTTGTTAATTGAACGAATTATATTTTGATCTTTGAGATCGTTCCGTGTATGCTAGAGTTCGTGACTCTGTATTACCTAGTCTTAAGAGGTTGTTATGATTATTGTCGCGTAGGCTTATTGCGCTTTTATTTCGGTATTTATATTAAAATCTATTTTAAATTATCATTGTTAAAACTGGCTTAATCGTCGTAAGTAATCGGCTTACCTAGTCTTAGAAACTAGGTTCCATCACGACGCCTAAGGCGGGATTTTGGGTCGTGACAAGTTGGTATCAGAGCTCTTGAATCATAGGTTCTACAGGTCACGAGTAAATTTAGTAGAGTCTTGCGGATCGGTACAAAGATATCTGTACTTATCTTCGAAAGGCTACGAAACAATTAGGAAAACTTCACTTCTTTCATTCCTGCCGTGTAGGTTAGTTGATTTCAAAGTTTGAGCCTTTGTATCTCTATTCTCTCGCAGATGGCGAGGACACGCGCTACCAAATCAGCCGAGCAGACACCCGCGCCCCCTACTAGAGCCGCGAGAGGTCGGGGCCGAGGTAGAGGACGAGGAGAGGCACGTACCGCAGTTAGAGCACCTGCCAGAGCAGTAGTATAGAGGCGCCTGTTGTTGCCCCCGGACTTCAACTTTAGCGTAGTTCCTGAGCATGTTTGGTACATTGGCTCAGGCAGGATTGATCTCCGTTGCACCAGCTACTTCACAGATTGGGGAGGAGCTCAGACTCCCACCGGCGTACTCCAGAGCAGCATGCTCATGTTGGTCATACTCCGGGTGTGATGTCGGTACAACATGTTATTCCAGTTCAGCTTGAGGTCAGGCGAGGGCATCAGAGGAGGAGCAGAAGAGGCTTGAGAGCTTCAAGAGGTATAGTCCATCTACTTTCAGTGGTACAACTACATGCACAGGGTTTTCTGGTGAAGTGTCCCTGGTGTTCTCCGCACCATGGGTATGTGGAAGTGAGCAGAGTTGCTTTTACTACATTTCAGTTGTCGGGTGCAGCGTGTCAGTGGTGGCACGTTTTTTTAGGAGGGTAGACCAGCCAACGCAGCACCACCCACTTAGGATCAATTTTCAGAGATATTTTTAAGGGAGTTTCTTCCCCAAACCCTCAGGGATGCATGGCGCACGGAGTTCGAGCAGCTGCGTTAGGGCACCATGACGGTGTCAGAGTATGCCACCAGGTTTAGTGAGTTATCCTACCATGCACTTGCTTTGGTTCCTACAGTTAGAGAGCGAGTCTGCGGATTTATCTAGGGGCTCAGTTACGGTCTTAGATACATCATGGCTCAGGAGTTGTAGACTGATACTCCATTTCAGCAGGTTAGGAGATTGCCAGGAGAATAGAGCTTATTTGGGGTGAGGAGAAGGAGGATAAGGAGGCCAAGTGGTCTCAAGGTTGTGGAGGACTCAGTGGATTCTACTCTTCAGCTATAATCTATCATGGCGAAGGCTCGGGCAATCGGCCAGTCCAATCCGCACTTCAGATTACTCGTGGTGCTCTAGTTAGTCAGGATACTCATACGGGGCAATCATCTTTTAGTGCACCACCTGCACAGGGTTCCTACTGCGGTTATTCCAGTTATCCAGCACAGGTTCAGTACCAGCAGTCACACCTGTAGAGGGGTTGTTATGAGTGTGGCGATATTAGGTACATCTTGAGAGATTGTCCCAGACTCGGGAGAGACGGATTTCATCAAAGCACTCAGACTATATGCTCCAATCTAGTTGCTACTCCACCTGCACATCCAGCTAGGGATGGAGGACAGGCGGGTAGAGGGCGCCCTAGAGAGGGAGGCCCGGCTCGGCCCGTTGATTTGCTTTCCATGGTAAGGTTGAGGCTGCTACACCAGATAGTGTTGTTACATGTATGGTTTAGATTTGTTATTGAGTAGCATAAATCTTATTTTGATTTGGTCCTGTTTATCGGTATGAGTTCTCCTATCTGCCTTATATATGGGTGAGTTCCGTGATTCTTGTACTCTATTTATGTATTTACAGCTGTTGAGAGATTCTATAGCGGTAGCCCGTGTTTATCGCCTTGGTGTTTTCACTATCGAGAGCTATAAGATTGGAATTATGTGTATTCTACTTGTGATTCAGAGCATAGGATGAGATGCTCGCATTTTTGTGTGGTTTGATATGTTTGAACCGGACTACGTGCCGCGGTGGAGTTATATTAAGATGAGATCCTTGTGATTACCTCATATGTTTTGATTCTCCCTTGCAGAAGGGATTCGTAGTATAGTATTGATAGGGAGCTGTGCTAGTTGGACTTGATTGATAGTTTTCTCATGTGTTTCTCTTTCCGTATTCAGTCATATTCGTGTTGTGCTTATTAAGTTTAGCTTGCGAGGTATGTGCCCTGGTTGCATTGGGTGTGATTTGTTGATTTGGGTGAATGGTTATGAGATTTTCACGTTTCTTGCATCATTGTCAGTGTAGTGAAGGTTTGGAATAGGCTTCTAGCTGTTATGAGATTATTTGCCGGTGCTGGATTTGCTATTGGGCAGCTATGGTGGTCAGAGTTGTTGTTATGGGCATAAGTGTGATGTGTTACATCGTGTAGTTATACCTTGTGAGTGTATGCATGAGCTGTGGCAGCTAGTTGAGGATGACACAATGTGTTTATGTGGGAATCAGGTCATTATGAAATGATCAGATGGTGAAATTTTTTTTATTTTAAGGCTTATTGGTGTGGGTGGAAGGAAAAATCATTAGTTGAAATGGTGTTGTCGGGCCTATGTATATTGGGGTGTCGTGGGATCACCCCGCGAGTATGTGTATGGTGAGTTCATTAAGTGGCTTCGTGGCTTCAAAATGGTTCTTGGCACGTGCGAGGACGAACGTTTGTCTAAGAGGGGGAGAATGTAACGACCCGATCGATCGTTTTGAGAATTAGCGTCTCGTTCAGTGGCTTAAGGTCTCGTGTAGCTTCGTATTATGTATTGTGACTCACGTGTGTGGTCGGGTTCGGTTTTCTGTTGATTCGGGATTGATTAGGAAGAATGACTCTTGGTTTAGAAGCTTAAGTGATAAGAGTTGACCGGAGTTTGACTTTTTTGTAGACGACTTCGGAATGGTATTTTGATGATTCCAATAGATCTGTATGGTGATTTTGAACTTAGGCATATGTCCGGATTTGGATTTTGAAGTCCGTAGGAAGAATTGATGCATTTTGGCTAAACTTGAAAAGTTGAAGGTTTGGGAGGTTGAGAGGTTTGACCGGGAGTTGACTTTGTTGATATCGGGTTCGAACTGCGATTTTGTTAGTTGGAACAGCTCTATTGTGTCATGCCAAAATTTGACGTCATTCCGGGTTGATTTGATATGATTCAGCGCGAGTTGTAGAAGTTAAAAGTTCTTAAGTTCATTAAGTACGATTTGAGGTGTGATTCGTAGTATTGATGTTGTTCGATGTGATTAAAGGCCTCGAGCAGGTCCGCGTTATGTTATGGAACTGGTTGGTATGATTGGATGGGGTCCTAGGGGCCTCGGGTGTGTGCTGGTTGTGTTACGGGCCATTTCCTTCTATTTTTGGACTGCTGATTTTCTATTATCTGATGTTCTTCATCGCGATCGCGATGAAGCAATCGTGTTTGCCGCCATTTTTGTTCTTCGCGGTCGCGAAGAGTCGACCACGTTCATGAGGTTTTGAAGATTTTTGTCTTCGCGTTCGAGTTATGGAGCGATCGCGTATAAGAAGTTGGAAGGGATCATTTGGAATTTTCTCTCAGTGTCGCGAGGTTGAGATCGCGTTCGCGATGTTTGCTAGGAGTTGAGAGTCACGTTCGCGATTGTACTTACGTGTTCGCGAAGCACAATTTGACAGCTGAAGGCTTTGTTCTCCGCGATCCCGAAGGATGTTCCTCAATCGCGATGTGCAATTCAATGGACAGGATATAAGGTGCTCTATTTCGAGGGCTTTTGATATTTTATCACTTTTTGGGTTAGAGAGCTCAGTTTTGGGTGATTTTGGAGAGAATTTTCATGCTTTGGATTGGGGTAAGTGTTCTTAACCCGGATTTGATTATATTTCATGATTCCATCTTCTTCTTTTTTTTTTTTTTTTAATCATTAAATTAGTGATTTGAGTTGGAGAAAATCGAGGATTTTTATAAAAACTTTCAAAAATATAAAATGATGATTTGAAGGATGATTTGATGACGGAATTGGATAATTTTAGTATAGTTGGACTCATATCGGAATGGGTATTCGAATTTTGTGAGTTTTGTCGTGTTCCGAGGTGCGGGCCCGGGGTTGACCTTTTGGGTTGACTTTTTATTTTTAATTAAAGATTGAAGCTTTATTATCCGGAATTGTTTTCTATGATTTTTATTTATGATATTGAGTTATTTTGGCTGGATTTGAGCCGTTCGGAGGTTTGTTTCACACGAGATGGTCATTTAGAGTATTGATTGGGTTTCTTTGAGGTAAGTATCTCGCCTAACCTTGTATGGAGGATACTACCCATTAGGAGTTGAGTTCTTTGTGCTATTTGTATTGTGCGAAAGCCGTGTATGCGAGGTGACCAGTGCGTACTCGGGCTTATATGTGAAAATTGACCGGTGTAGACTCTTAGGCTTCTTTCATGTATTTATTTGAAATTGTTAGCACAGGTTATACCTCTTATTTGTCATGTTTACTATCACATGCTTTATTTGAAGTTGTCGTTACATGTCACATCCTTTATTTGTCAAGTTTACTCTTATATGCTTTATTTGAAGTTGTTACCTCTTTTATAATTATGTGACTTCTTTTATTATTGAGTTATTCTTATTTGAAATTGTTGTTACATGATGTCCCTTGTTGTGGGATTATTCTCATGTATTTAGACGTAGTTGTTAGTTCGTACCATCTCTTTTATTGTTAGTTGGCCTATGGGCACTTGTGGTACGAGTTGATATATCGTGTTGTTATGATGTTAGCACAAGTGAATTGTTGTGCGGAATGGTTGTTGTTATGCAGAGCATAAGGGTGACATCTTACTGTTGTTGTTATGCGGAGCATAAGGATGACATTTCACTCTTGTTGATTGTACAGAGTGATACAGGTGGCTATTTTGTTATTGTCCGGACGGAACAATAAGGGTGGCTATTATGCGTAAGTGATACGGATGGCTAATGATATTGTCAGGACAGAATGAAACGGGTGGCTATCGGAGAGACAAGGGTGGCAATGACAGGGATGATGTGCGATGGCCTGGTGGCATTTTGTTGGTGATATTCATGTGATGGTGTGTTTTTCCTTGCGTATGTCATATACCTTGCATGACTTGTTGTATTGCTTTGATGAGCTACTCGATGTCTTTGATATTGTTTGGGTACTTTGGCTGTAATAGTACACTCACAGAAGCATACACCGTAGCATGCCACTTATGCTAGTTGTAGAGAATGAAACTTAACATTTATTGATCATGCTCATCTGTTCTTGTATTATCTGCTTTCATTGTGATATTGAGCATGTGACCATGTCGAGTGGATTGTGATATTGAGCCTGTGATCATGCCGGATGAATTCTGATATTGTGCATGTAACCATGCCGGGCGGATTGTGATAGTGAGCTTGTGACCATGCCAGGCGATTGTGATTGTGAGCCTATGATCATGGCAGGCGGATTGAGATATTGGCACATGAGTTGTCCGTGCGGTTGTGATTTAAAATGTGGCACAAGGTGCTGCGAGCATATGATTGTGGGTTGAGACTCGTGACCTGTGACTATAAGATGAGGTATCTCGGAGTAATTTCGTTACGAAACTTGTGCTAAGAACGACTTGGTTTAATTGGTTGTTATTTATTTTCCTTATTTGGTTTCTATGGCACTTTCACGGTGTTCGTATTACTTTACTGTTTATATCATATGTTGATTCTTGTTGCTATTTATTGATTCATGCTTTCATTATTAGCTTTATACTTCTATACTGCACATGTTATTTTGACTAGTAGGTGTCTTGACTTGTACCTTGTCACTACTCCAACGAGGTTAGTCTTGATACTTATTGGGTACCGATCATAATGCACTCATACTACACTTCTGCATGTTTTGGTGTAGAGCCAGGTATTAGAGATGTCGGACTCGGGCAGAGTTAGCTTATTGATCGAGAAGATTCAAGGTAGAGCTGCTTGGTCGTTGCAGTCCCTTGGAGTCCTTTCCGTTCATTGTAATGTTAATTTGTTAATTGAACATTATTGTATTTCGAGATTTTAGATCTTTCTATATATTCAACTAGAGTTCGTGACTCTGTATTATGTTATCATGGGAGGTTGTAATGATTATTGCCGCATAGGCTTATTTTGCTTTTATTTCAGTATTATCATTGTTAAAACTGACTTAATCGTCGTAAGTAATCGACTTATCTAATCTTAAAGATTAAGTGCCATCACGACGCCTAAGACGGAATTTTGGGTCACCACAATAGAAATTAGAAATCTTTTGTTTATCAATTTGACATATACGAATCTAGTTAGTCAAAGCTTTTTAGTCTAAAACATCATCTTAAATATTTTATTGGTCTTGTCAAAGAGCTTCAAATTACCAATCTGAAAATCAAGCAGATGGTCGAGATGGCCTAAACCGCTTGCTGTCCTTAAAAAAAACATGTCATTCATTAGTTTTACTTAGTATATTTTTAATCAACAATCTCAAGAAAAATATAGTAGAATAATAATTACAGATTGAAATTATTAACATCAGCCAACAACAATTAAAAACATGCACAAAAGATAATCATGTGTTGTATCACGCTGGGAACTGAAGCAACAAGAATTGATTTTATTCTATAGCAAATTACTAATATAAATGAATATAAAATTAAGTAGCTCTATTTTGTCTGATCCAGTTCCGCAAGCTCTCTTCGTAAAAATATGTACACCTCGGCTCTATATAATGGATCTCACTAAGAACTTCAGGTAACTATAATTCAAATTCTGAATCAAAATACTAACAAAGTTTTATTTACCACTTATTGAAGGATTAGGAGCTATCATTTACTATGAAAAGAATGAATAAGCTTTTACGAATAAAATCATGCAGTCATCCAGAGGAGTTCTAAAATTACATACTATCCGTGGAATTAGGAGCCGTCTATATTCTCCTTCAGTTATATTTCTCATAAATATCACAAGATATTTTAACAATGCAAATAAGCCACTAATAACAAGAGAGTTGCCTGTTAGAACCAAAATTATATGCGCTCAAAATATTTGCTATCTTAAATGTGTATGTAACTATATAATTATATGTCACCTTATGCGCTAAAAATATTTGCTATCACAATCTGAAATACATCAAAACAATTTCGTCCATCAATTATGCCAATATTGGACCAAGGCATCTTTTGTTGCATTTATCGCAACTAAACCTTCCTTGATCACGAATATCAACATAACCAAATGACACAGATCAAGTATGGATGTGTAGCGTGAAAATTATATGCAACGTGATCCAAACATGTCTATTTTCAACTGGACCAACTGAAAAACAAGCCAGAGTGGAAAACAAATGAATACTTTATTTCTGCAGTAATATCCTCAAAATATCCATAAAACTGAAACCATAAACTGAAAACTAAAATCTGTCTATAACAAAAGAGCATTTAAATTGTAATAAACTCCCACTAAAACTGAATATCCTCAAATGATATGACACCCATATGAGTAGTATACTCATGACAGACCTTGGTGATAGTCCCTTAGTAAGCGGATCCGCAACCATGGAGTTTGTTCCAATATGTTCTATAGACACCTGGCCACTCTGAACTTTTTCTTTAACAACTAGGAACTTAATGTCAATGTGCTTTGACTTTGTTGAACTCATGTTGTTATTGAAATACATGACTGCTGACTTAGTGTCACAAAATAACTTTAGTGGTCTTTTAATACCATCCACAATTTACAGTCCAGTAATAAAATTTCGCAACCATATCCCATGATTAGATGCCACATGACATGCTACAAACTCAACTTCTATGGTGGAAGAAGCAACAAGTGTTTGTTTAACACTCCTCTAGGAGATAGCTCCTCTAGCAAGCAAATAGATGTAGCCCGAAGTAGATTTCATGCTATCTTGGCATCCAACCAAGTCATCATTTGAATGTCCAAGGATTTCTAACTTATCTAACTTTCTGTATGTTAGCACGTGTTCCTTTGTTCTTTATAGACACTGCATGACTTGTTTGGCTGCTTTTCAATGATCAAGTCCTGGATTGCTCAAATATCTGCCCAACATCCCAACAATATTCACAATATTTGAACACGTACAAACCTTAGTATATATCATACTCCTATTACTGAAGCATAAGGAATAATCTGCATTTCCTTAGTCTCAAAATTATTCTTTGGGCATTGCTTGAGACTAAACTTTTCTCCTTTAGCAACATGGGTATCACCTGGTTTACAATCTTGCATGCCAAATCTCTTTACTACTTTCTCGATATAGGCCTTTTGTGATAATCCAAGAATACCTCGAGAGTGATCTCGATGTATCTGAATCCCTAATACAAAATTTGCATCACCAAGATCTTTCATCTCAAAATGCTTTGTCAGAAATTTCTTAATTTCATGTAATAAGTCTATATCATTTGTGGCAAGCAATATGTCACCGATATATAAAACTAGAAAAATATGCTTATTCCCACTAAACTTATGATATACATAGTCATCAACAAGATTCATCTCGAAATCAAATGAGGCAACAACTTGATGAAATTTGTAATACCATTGACGAGACGCTTGCTTAAGTCCATAGATGGATTTATTTAATTTGCAAACCATTAATTTTGTATCACAAGATACAAGGTTTTCTGGTTGCACCATATAAATTTCCTCGTCAATATCAGTATTGAGAAACACTATCTTGACATCCATCTGGTGTAGCTCAAGATCAAAATGTGCAACTAATGCCATTATAGTCCTGAAAAAGTCTTTCGATGAAACTGGAGAGAAAGTATATTTATAATCGATTCCTTCTTTCTGTGTGTACCCTTTAGCAACAAGACGTGCCTTATACCGCTCCACATTACCCCTCGAATCCCTCTTGATTTTAAATATCCATTTATAACAAATAGGCTTCGTACCTTTAGGCAATTGGACAAGGTCTCGCACGTCATTGTCTTTCATGGACTTCATCTCTTTATTCATGGAATCAATCCACTTTTGAGATTTAGAACTTTCCATGGCTTGACGGAAGTTGATCGGATCATCTTTCATCATTCCAAGGCCAACTTCATATTCTTGGAGAAATACAATGTAATCATCTGGAATTGCATTTCTCTCATCTCTAGTGGATCTTCTTAATGTCATTGGTTCTTGAGGCTGTAAAGTTTGTTCTTCCGGAACAACTTCTTGAACAGGAGGATGAATGATATTGTCTTGATCTGAATTTGCTTCTTGTACGATGTCACCTATGGGAAACTGTTCCTGAGCATTATCAATAGCAACTAGAGGAATGTCAATATGTTCCTCTTCAAAGACAAAATCCTTAAATCTTTCTCCACTCCCTCCCTCCTCCCCCGCAAACTCAACTTCCTCAAATAACCTTGAATTATTTGTCTCAAAATAGCCTTAGTAGTGCGCTCATAAAACTTGTAACCCCGGGATCTTTCAGAGTATCCAATGAAATAGCAACTTATAGTCCTAGAATCCAGTTTTTTTCATTTGGCTTATAAGGCCTTGCCTCAGCTGGACATTCCCAAATGTGCAAATGCTTTAAACTAGGCTTCTTTCCTATCTAAAGCTCATAAGGGGCCTTAACAATCTCTTTAGTCAGAACTCTGTTGAGTATATATGTTGCGATTTTTAAGGCTTCTCTCCAAAGTGATTTAGGCAAGGTATATTGACTAATAATACTCCTTACCATATCCTTAAGCGTTTTTTGTGTGTTTCAGCAACACCATTCATAGTCGATGAACCCGGTATGCTGTACTGTGAGACGATACCGTATTCCTCTAGGAATTTCACAATTGTCCCTATCACACCTCTTTTCGTACACTCCCCGAGAGGAATATATAAAAAAGAATTTTTCCAATTAAAGTGACATTAATCGAAATGGGATTATTTAATTGCTTTCAGAGTCGCCACTTGGAAATTTTAGATTGGTGTTCCAAGTCACCAGTTTTATCCCAGATCGAGGAAAAGGTTTGACTTTCCTAATGAAGTCTGCGAACCAGAAATTCTAAGTAAGGAATTCTGTTAACCCGCGGGAAGGTGTTAGGCACCCTCGGGTTCCGTAGTTCTAGCACGGTCGCTTTATTGTCATGATCGGCTTATTATTTTGATTTTTATACCTGTTATTAACTTATAGTGTATTTTACCTTATTTCACTTTTTCGCTTTTAGAATTTATCGGAGAATTGCAATGTCAATCAAAATATGTCACAAATCACGTTACA
This sequence comes from Nicotiana obtusifolia, assembly GCA_002018475.1. Taxonomy (NCBI): domain Eukaryota; kingdom Viridiplantae; phylum Streptophyta; class Magnoliopsida; order Solanales; family Solanaceae; genus Nicotiana; species Nicotiana obtusifolia. The sequence continues at coordinate 22,451 of MCJB01051927.1, forward strand.
TAAATGCACCCGCGGCTTGTAACATCTTTTAATTTAACATTGAGATTTTGAAATTTGGATCACATAAATGCGCACCCGAATTTAAAAAATTAAATTATTAGACTAACGCGCCTAAAGCAGATTACGCGTTTTTAGCTTATCGAGGGCCATGGAATTTGCTAAATAGCGCGCCTCAGTTTTCTAAGTGTTTAATTGATGAGGGCCATATGTTTGTAATTTCATTTGGTATGGCACGCCTCGAGTTAGTTTTACAAAATCATTTATTATTTAAAGCTGTTGAAATCGGGTCACCTAAAAGGCACCCCCGAAGTTGGCATTGTCACTATGTCACGGGAACCGTACCCATAGTCACAACGTAATTAATCGTGTCTAACAGTGAGCTACTAAAGTTGAGACATTAAAGGCTTGTTTATTCTAATTGTGCACTTAGTTAATTAGGAGGGCCATCGGTGATCGTTATTAATTGTATAGCGCACCTCTATTACACGAAAGTAACTTTCAATACTAAATGTCGTTACTGAGAAATGGTAAGGGTGATCACAATCAATTGATTTCTAATTAAGTCCGATAACAGTTGTTCAATATGGGGTTATTTGCAAATATAACCATCAACTATGTAGAATAAATAATTCGAATCTTGAAAGCTAATCTTAATACGAATCAATTTCAAGCACAATGGGCAACATTTTAAAGGCAAACATAGTTTAGCATTTAGCAGCATCATTCTTACAGTATCCGCCTTAAAATTAATCAAGCACAATCTAGTTACAAATGTAGCCATAAAACTCATGGCTGCACTGTAACTTGGATTTTTTACTAACAGTCTGGCACAACCAACTTCCAAAAACAGATTGCAAATTAAAATTTACAATATGACCAATCTGTCGCCAAAATGAAGCAATTTTGCATAATTATAAACATAGCCACTCTACGTACACTTTAACAGTCTGAACCTAAAATTTCAGAAAAGTAAACAGTCACTTATTTGATTCCTATGGTATGTGAATCCCAAAACAGAATAGAAAATTTGTTTATAAACATGGACAAATCAACACGCTTTGAGGTTGACATTAATGATCCATTTTTATCAAACCACCAACAAAGCTTAATTGTTAAACACAGCCATTGAATTTAATATACCAGCCAGACACAGTACGTATCATTCAAAGTGACAAACAGCAGCCTAACAGCTTATACGATACATTTTCGACCAAGTACGATGCAAATAACCCCCAAATTCATCAATAGACAACAATAGAGAACCTGCTATTAAGTCTTATTACCATTCCATCTATTTGTTCATAAAAAGAGTTATGTCCAAATGTAAGGAATTTAGAAAGCGACTACTCAATCGGCACTGGAACACACATAACTGAACCAAATAAAGAAACCTAAAATAGGGCATTAATACACGATAGAATTCGTAAACAGTTAGGAACATAAACAGAAAACAGGGGAGTCGGCATCTAATAAAGAGAATAAACAGCAATTAATTGAACAAATGTAATCTCATTCGCAGTTTGTAATTACAAAGCGGCGCGAGACATACCTAGTTAAAGCGCGGCCCTAAATATTCGTGTATAGCAGCAATCAATGAACAGCAAACTTCCACTTTTGTTCTCACTATGAAGCTACAATCAAACTCAGCTATGTAACAGCAACAGCAGATCGACAACAACAATCACAGCTTCTCGTCCTACTTCTAAGAAATCAATGCACGAGTTAGCTCAAATGTATTCCACCCTCTGTTTCTTTCGAACTCTAAAAATATTCCCGTTTTTTGAGAATGTAATTCTTAAACAAAACCAACCCCCTTTTTTATGACTGACCCCCTTTCTTTTATATCTGATTCCCCTTCCAAGACCGACCCCTCCTTTTCAAGATTTTCTTTTAGATTTTTCTATTATTCCTTTTCTGTTAGGAAACACTCTCACACGCCAAAATTCCCTCCACCCACCGATTCTTTTCTGTTGCATGTGACAACAAAATAACTGAATGTTGTTAAAACTCTGAAAAACCCCTTTTACACCCCCCGAGCTTCTTTTATTTCTAATTAATCCCCCCTCCCAGAACCTTCTATTAGTCACTGATTGCTTCATGGGTCAAAAAAGATGACCCGGTCCGACATGGCATTTCTAATTTGAGCTTCTATTTCAGAAACTATTTTGTCCGTGAACCTTTAAGCTATAGCCACTTAACGATTTGACCCCTTTCGTATTGATTTTACGGACTAGCCTAGTGTAAGCCGAAAACTGGCTATTTGTGTAAAACCTTAAAAAAAAAATTCTGAAATTGAAAAAAAGAGTAGAGAAGGGGGTAGAAGATGAAAACTTAAAAAGAGAAAAATGAAAACTGAAATTGAAACAAAGAGATGAAAATACCTCGGATTTGGGGAAACCCTTCAAAGCTATGATTTTAAAGTTAAAATTTACTTTAACCATGCGTTCTTGTTAAGAACACATGGCTAAAGTCTATTTAAACCTAAAATCGTTAAGAATTTGATTTTTGTTTGTTGGGGTTTTCTTTCGATTTCGTCTGAAATCCGGAGGTTCTTGAGATTTTTGGTGTATTGAAGTGTCGATTGAAGTAATGGTGGTGTTTTGGGGGTGATTGTGGACGAGTTTTGGGGTGAGCTTGAGCGTGAAACAGTGGTTATTCAATGGGGTTTCAAGAACTAGGGTTCGGATTTGTTTAGATGGGGCGTTTGGGAACGATGGAAGTGGGG
>MCJB01051928.1:2544-25892 GCA_002018475.1 Nicotiana obtusifolia
CCCCCACCCCAAAAAAAAAATCAGTCATCTTCCAAACGAATCCCTGTAACTCCGCCATGGTTGTTACCCCTCAAATTCACTCTGAGGTCGACCCAAATCACGCCCCAAACAATGATCGTTCCCCTCTCATCTCTAATACACAAACCATTTCGACCAAAAGTCATTGAAAATCCGCCGATTTCAAACACAGAAACCTTACAAGCTCAAGCTTTAAAATCAAGACTTAAAAAGCCGATTTTGAAGCCAAAACAAGCTTTAGTCGGGTGTTCTTAACAAGAACACGTGATTAAAGTTGATTTTTGGCTTCAAAATCATATTTTTCAAGAAGATTTTCGGTCCAAGGTAGTTCCTTTCCCTTTTCCTTTTTCTTTTATTATTCCGTAATACTTTCTTCTTCTACTCCTTTCTAAGTTATCTAGTTTTGATTTTTCTTTGAGAGGGCAAGATCGGCCCAGTTTTATGGGCTATAGTTCAAAGAGGTTACAAGGGAAAGTAGCCTCCGAAAATGGAAGCCAAAAAAGACTGTGTCAGAAGAATCAATTTAGGGCCATGTTGTTTTGCGCGGGGTCACTTTTGACCCGTTAAGCTTAAAAATCGGAAAGGTCCGGAAGTTTGTAGCAGCAATTAAGTAATAAAATAAAAGAGACTTTAGGGGTAAAGAGTATATATGAAAAGTTAGAAACAGATTCAGGGTAGGTGACATGCACAGAAGGGTTGTAGATTCAGTTAAGGGTAGGTGACAAGCAAAATCTGTGAAGGGTTGTTTTGTATGTGTGAGGGGGGGAGGTGGTTTCTGCTGGTTTTGGATATAAAAAGCAGAAGGGTTTAGTCGTTCAAGGGGGGTTGATTTTTCGGGAGGAAGAAGAAAAAAGGGGGAAAAAACAGAGTCAAAAGAGGAACAACTTGAAGAGTCTTAGAGATAGGCACATATGGAAAGAAAATTCTGGAACGAAAAGGGCTAACTAGGACTTTTTCTCTGCTATTCTAACTGGTAAAAGAAGGTCGACTGGAATTAGCTGGATTGACTGTTGCTGCTGCGTTTGATTTGCTGTTACTACACGAGATAAGCTCATCAGGTCGACTGGAATTAGCTGGATTGACTGTTGCTGCTGCGTTTGATTTGCTGTTACTACACGAGATAAGCTCATCACGAATCATAGGTACGATCGAACACCATGTAGTTACAATTTGAATTCCTTATCGAAGAATCATATATCTACTGCTCAAATGTATATATGCCGAACAGTGTTCTTGTTAATGACTGATAGACTCTTAACGTCATTGGGTTCTGTTCACCCCTTTAGCTCAAATATTTGTTGTAAATTGGCTAGAATGTGGACTTATTTCTTTTCAAAATCTGTCCCTTTTCTCCCTGTATTGTTACTGCTTGATTTGTTTACGCTACTCTGTTGGGTCACGATGTGGCTTTAATTGGTTTAAAATCCTTTTCAAGTTTGTTCAATAGTTGCTGACCGTGATTCAGTTGAGTCAGTTGTTACTTTTTAATAGCTCGATCTTGCTTTTCTCTCCGTAAATGGCAAGTCCCAATTTCTCCTTTTAAATATTGGTGGGATTTTCCTTTTTCATGATTATACTTTTAACGGATTTCTAGTTTAACACGTGCTTTTCTTTGCACACGTTCTTATATATGAATATTCACAAAATAAACTAAAATAAAATAAGAACAAATATTAAAGGCATGGAAAAAAAGAATGTAGTAACCTAGTTATTAATATTTTCTTTCTTTTATTCGCACAGACAAATGAAAAGAATTTAGCTGGAGTGAAAAATGGCCTCAAGCAGAGAATTATCATCAAGCTTAAAGTCCTTAGAAGCAAAAAAACTGGAGGATGGTATTCGGCATTTCTTTGCTTAGGTATATTTTATATTTAATTTTTATCCTTCCCTTTCTCTCTCTCTTTTTTTTTGGTTTGTATGTGTGTTTAGAAAGCAAAGGCGAATTTAGGGCAAGTTCACTGACTAGTTACTTTTGGCTCGAATAATATGTACATGCATGAGAATCAAATTATATGTATTATAATAGATAACACTCATTTTCAATACACATACTCTAGATCCTGGATTCATCCTGTCTAGTGGTTTCCTTTTAATGTAAATGTTACGCCTACTTTTCAAACATATTGTCGCACGTGTATAATACACTAGTTTTGGAGAATTCGACACGCATCCATCCGCATTTTTGAAAAGTTTGAGCAGCATAAAAGTTGAACTACTGGCTAAGGATATAATTTCTTTTTAAAGTAAATTTTGCGTGGACTTTCCAAATATGTTGTCGCACCCGTGTCAAACCTTACAAAAATGTACTATTTTTGAAGGATCCGATACGTATTCATCTGCATTTATGAAAAGTCCGAGCAACATAAAAAGTTGAACTGTATATTGGCTAGTGATCAATTTTTATATTTTGGGGGTTGCAGTAAACCAAGGATTAGCAACACTAGCATTCTTTGGTGTTGGGGTGAATTTGGTATTGTTCTTTGTCAGAGTGTTGGGACAAGATAATGCAACTGCAGCTAACAATGTTAGCAAATGGACTGGAACTGTTTACTTGTGTTCACTTTTGGGAGCTTTTATCAGTGACTCTTACTGGGGTCGTTTTCTCACTTGTGCCATCTCTCAGCTCATTCTCCTCCTGGTACTGAAATATGGTACGAGTTAATTTTATTTTATCCTTAATGATATGCTGTTATAATCATAGGAATAATAAGTCACATGTTTAAGATCACAAAGTTATAAATTATATTGCGTGTGCTCTCCCAAAATGTGGTCAAGGGCATGTTGGATCCTCCAAAAATAGCGTGTATTTTTGGAGGATCCGACACAAATGCGACGTCATTTTTGATGAATCTGCGCAACATAGGTTATAAGGGCACTTTTGATATGTATCAAAAGTCTTTCTTTCATAAATTATGTGCGCGCTCAAATTGTGACATATAAAATGGAATAGGATAATATTAGATCTACAAACTAGTTAGTGCAAAATTTCTTTTCTAAGCAGAGGATATCTATATAATACTAATTATTATCATTGTTATGAGTTTTTATATATACTATTGGTAGTGAAAAGAAAAATTTAGACTATTAGATCACCTAAAACATAACTACGTCGTCTATAATAAGTAGAATTACTTACCTAGAAAATAATGTAGATAACCTGCTATAGCATGTCAGATTACACATTGTGCAACTATTTTTTACATTATATGTGTATATAAATTAAAATCCCATGCATTGTTATTAACTATTGATATGTGATTGATCCAGGGACTGGTAATCATGTCAATTACATCTTGGATTTTCTTGATAAAACCTGAAGGATGTGGAGATGGAATACTGAATTGTGCACCCCCATCTCCTCTTGGCACTGCATTATTTTACTTAGCCTTATATTTAGTGGCACTTGGCTATGGTGGTCATCAACCTGCAATTGCAACTTTTGGATCCGATCAATTTGATGAGGCAAATCCTAAAGCAAAAATCTCAAGAGCAGCTTATTTTGGTTACTTGTGCTTTGCACTTAATGCTGGATCTTTAATTTCCAATACTATTTTGGTATATTATGAAGATGGTGGTAAATGGACTCTTGGTTTTTGGGCTTCTGCTGCTGCTCTTTTAGGATTGTTTATTTTCTTGTTGGGCACTCCTGGTTATAAGTATGTTAAATCTTTTGGTAATCCTTTGCCACTTGTCGCTCAAGTATTCGTCGCCGCAATCCGTAAATGGCATGTGGCTAATGTTGAAGAGAAAGACCTATATGAAGTTGATGGCTCAGAATCAAGCGTTAAAGGAACTAGGAAGATCCTCCATAGTAACGATTTCAAGTGAGTTGTTCTGATACTCCTATTCATATATTATCTGTCTTTTAAGATTTTTATATCACTTACAAGAAAGATATTTATAAGCATTCAGTATACATTCAGACATCTCTATAACAACATCCCTATATAACATTCGTTCAATGTAAAAGTTAATTTTTTTTCTGTACCGTTATGTTATATATGTCCTGCATAACAATACTTCACTATATTCAGCCAAAAAATATCGGAACAAATAAGGCTGTTATAGAGAGTTTTGACTTTATAATACCTTCTATGTCTTGGCTAGTTTATGTGCATATCGACTATTCTATCAGATACATATTATCTCCCACTAGTATTACTGAGTAATTATATTCACCTTTTCTATCTTTGCTATAATTTGAACCTCGATTCTATGGTTTTCATCCATTTTGTTGATCGTTAGGCTATATCGTTAGGTGATTTTAATGTTTAAATAACTTCTTATTTTGCCTTGAAAATTTGTCCAGGAAACTAGATAATGCAGCAATAGTGACAGAAGAAGATAGACAAAGACCAGCAATGGAGATTATGCACAATCACACAAGTTGAAGAAGCAAAATGCATCATAAGAATGTGTCCAATTTGGTTATGCACAATAATGTACTCTGCTATATTTACACAAATGGCCTCTTTATTTGTTGAACAAGGTGAAGTTATGGATGCAACAATTGGCCATTTTCGCCTTCCAGCAGCAAGTATGTCAGCATTTGATATATGTAGTGTGTTAGCCTGCACATTTCTGTATAGGTTTATGGTCGTACCATTAGCTTGAAAAATCAGTGGTATTTTGATATATGTAGTGTGTTAGCCTGCACATTTCTGTATAGGTTTATGGTCGTACCATTAGCTAGAAAAATCAGTGGTAATCCAAAAGGATTAACCGAACTTCAAAGAATGGGAGTTGGATTAGTTATCGGTATGTTATCTATGGTTGCAGCTGGTGTATCAGAAATTTACAGGCTTAAACATGTAATCCCTGGAAAAGAAGCAAGTATACTGAGTATTTTTTGGCAAATTCCACAATATGTTCTTGTTGGTGCATCTGAAGTTTTTATGTATGTTGGACAACTTGAATTTTTCAATGGACAAGCACCAGATGGAATTAAAAGTTTAGGGAGTTCACTTTGTATGGAATTAAATCAGTGGTAATCCAAAAGGATTAACCGAACTTCGAAGAATGGGAGTTGGATTAGTTATCGGTATGTTATCTATGGTTGCAACATGATAAAAAATAATAATAATAATAATAATAATAATAATAATAATAATAATAATAATAATAATAATAATAATAATTTATTATTATTATTATTATAATCATCATCATCATCATCTTAGTGGTCTAGGTGCACGTAGGCTCTAAGTGACCATGATGGTAGGTGTCAGGTGACTGTGTTAGACGCGGATAGGCTCTAAGTGGCCACGATTAGCGTAGGTAAATTTCAAGTGGCTGTGCTAGGCGCGAGTAGGCTCGAAGTAGCAGTTCTTGCCGTGGGTAGGTTCCAAATAGTTGTGCTATGCTTAGATAGATTCCAAAATCCAATTGGTCGTGCTTAGCTCGAGTAAGTTCTTGGTGACCATACTAGGTGTGGGTAAATTCCAAACTAGGTGTGGGTAAATTCCAAATAGTTGTGCTAGGCATGGATAGATTTCAAATGGCAGTTCTAGGCACGGTTAGGTTCAAGGTGGTCGTGCTAGGCCCAGGTAGGTTTCAAGTGCCGGTGCAAGGCGGGGTAAAGAAACTAACACATAACTAAAAGGGGGAAATACATAATTATCAAAGTTTATCAAAGTGCGCGCAAGCTCAAAAACCTAACACATAACAAAAAGGGGGAAATACATAGTTATCAAAGTTTATCAAGGTGCGCGCAAGCTGACACAGACACCACGATACTCAATCACATAGGTAGACTCATCTTATCATCTGCCAGATATGAATTTAAGGAGTAACGATGCTATAATACATGACTATCCAAGCAAGCAAATTCTGGGAATGCAACAAGTCACAAGGTCGGTAATACAATCAGCTCAACTTTGTAAAAAAAGTAATCAGCTCCAATATCAACTATTACAAGGTAAATAATAACTTTCAGTCTTAACTCTCCTTAGTCTCAAACTATTCTGTTAAACAAAATTGACTGCAACATCGTAGATACCATCAATCTAGTAATTCTAGTTACTGCAATATCACAAGATTGTAAAAGTTAGTGGAGCTTTTCAAGGGTTAAATGTGAAAACAAAAACAAAAAAGGCAAACTGCTCGGCAATTCATCTTTCATCAAAACCAGTATCCATATATCTACTCATCATAGGCTACAACTTTTATCCTACAAAATTGGAATGCAAGATGCTGCTGCATGGTAGCCATCGGATGTGATACTTCAAAGATGAGGCAGATTGTGGTGAATCAGATAGCAAGAAAGTTCAGCTTTAAGTTACTGAAATGTTACCACACATCTCAGGTGAAGGGATAGAAATTAGAGAAAAGCAAACTGCCGAGCAATATGTAAGCTGCACAATATGTCCAAATAATGTATCCCCATCTCTTGCTAAGGCAATGGGATGCCATGACATATGAGCCAAACCAGTAGAGAGGAGGGCTGACAGACAAGAATCGAGTTGAAACCTGTCAAAATGGTTGGATGAGAATCAGATTCAGTTCAATATTAGTTATCCCTCCATTTAATACCGAAAGCTAGATAAATATACTCCTAGAAATGACCGTCACTTCAGAAAAGGGAAAGAGGTCAGCTGACCTGTACGTGCATGACAAAAAAAGCTGTTGCAGCCATGAACACAAGGTGTAGAATGAAGGGAACAATAGCAACTGGTTTAAATCCTGGATTCTCTGTTGCTTCATCTTCTGATGGTTGTATCACATAGTTCTCTTCTCCCACAGCTAGTTTCCGCCTTCTAAGAGAGTTGCCTATCACAAGTAAAAAATGAGCATTATCTTCATGTTTCAATACAAAATTCTGAAATCAAGTCCCATAGGAATGTGATGAAACATACTGCCACTCACTTTTATATGAGGAAGAGATGCAGTCATATTAATTCACAGATAACAATGGCATGCCATCACAAAGTGCATCAAGATGAACAAGGAGATCAACAGATGACGGATCAAGCTTAGAAATTCAACTCGGAAGTAAACATTTGAAAGAAGGCACGGCTACAAGAAGAACTACAAGTGCGGGCAGGTGTACCTGAACTCTATGCATAAATGCACGACATTCAAAAATGTTCAATCATAAGCAGTGTACCATTTTTGTCTTACCAAATAGCAAATTAAGCAGTGGCCATGTAGTAGACTGGGAAAATAATGATAAATCTTGAGTTATAACCAGAAACACCAAAACCTGCCTCTCATACATGATAAAAGCATACATCTTTTGGAAAATGATTCAAAAAGCCAATTCATCTATCAAGCTATACCTTGCCCAGCATCAGATCTGTTTTCCACTGGAAAGCCAACACTGTGGGGTCCTGAACTTCTCCCTAGAGGAATGGATGAAGCAGCAAGTTCTTTATTTGGAGAGGATGCCGGAAACCCAAGTGAGACAAAAACCTCAGGCCACAACTTCACATAATGTATGATTGTGCAAAATGCAAGAGATAATATTGGGGTCGCAACAACGAAGTTTGGAATTTGTTTTACTTGAAAATACCTCAAGAAACCCACTCCCCTGAGACAGAAGAAACATCAAAGTCAGCATCTCTTCTTGGCAGCAATCAATACTGGGTTTAGATAAGGATGCTGGCATTCTACCATTTTTTTAAAAAAAAAAAAAAAAAGAAGCTAGTCTCTTTATTTTATTTTTAAAAATTCTTTTGTGTCAAAATCTGAAATAATGCCTGAGAATGAGATCAACAATGAAGCCTTACTATCTAGGGATCACAAATCAGTTAGCACCAATGTGCTTTTACATGAACCTTTGTGACTAAGATCTGGAAACACAATGTGGAAAATTTTGGTAAAGCTACAACATAGGGAGGTGATCACGTTGCAGTTGATCACCCATGAGAAATATCCCTTTCTAGAGAGATGTTCATTGATCTGGTCGTAGGGCCCACCAGATCCCCAACCCAAGTGGCATCCCACTTCAAATAGATTGTCAAAAGTTCAAATTGAAATAATACCATAAGAATTTCTGCACAAAAAATTAACAAAAAAGGGAAAGATTACAAAAGAATTTGATATAAATTGGTAAAAGTGGGAGATTTGACTGTGATGGAAAGATCAAGGTAGTTTTTAAATTTAGTCTGTCTTAAGGATCTTTCAAGTTATTAGTAGAAAAAATAGGGGCAAAGATGAGTATAGACATTGAGGAGAGGATCGGACAAAATTATTATTCTAGGGTATTAGGACTGTCTAGAAGTATAATTGAAAATTCTTCTGGTATTAGTCTTAAAAAGAAAACAATCACACACCCAGCATTTCAGCACATAAGATAAAACAACAATCTAATATCTACCAAGTCAAATTCAATGCTGAAGGGGCAAGTGAGAGTTTCAAAAGGTAGAAAAGATATCAACATACCAATAATGACTTTGAATATAGTTGTAGAGTAAAGGAAGTTTTGCCTTGCACCAAGGCCTCATTTCATCTGAAGTCCCTCCCACACACATGTTGAAGTACCCATAGGCTTGAAAAGCAATAAAGGGGAAAACGATAAACAAGCTACGCAAAGCCCCGGAAATAAGAATCAGCAAGGCTGCCTGGCAACAAGTGGAGGATTTAATCTGAGTAATCTAAAAAGACTAAACACTCCCTTCAGCTATAAACAATATGTAAAATTCTGAGAATCATAGATGCTCAAACAGTTTAATAGTTCATAAACATGAAAACTATGAAGAAATTATAACACAAGCCACTGAAAGTTGACATACTCCCTTAGTCCCAATGTGTCTTTATCTATATTGGGAAGTCCCGAAACGTTAACAGATACTATTTTGATAAATTAATTCATACAACTCTCACAAATTTGAACAATTTATATTCTTTTAACCAATCAAATTTAAGCCGGCTTTCTTTCAAACTAAGTGTTTTCTTTCATTAAACAATACTCATATAATATAAAAGTCAGACTAACAACTAAAACACCCATCTCCAGTTAAATAGTCTCACATAGTATGGCAAGGAGGTAGCTCTATAAGGAGCATGAGACTCCATAACAAATTTGCTCAACCACCATAAAGTTTACAAAAATGAGATGTAACAAGCATACTGGGGATAAGACAATTCAGAGCAATAGAAGAAAACCAATTTATGAGAAGGAGAGGAATAGGACTGGCAAGGTTTTTGAGTCTAGATCAATTTGAGGGAGATAAAGGGAGATTTAAAGTGGGCGAAAACTTTTATATACCATTAATTTTTTAGAATGTGGACCTGTTCTATACTAATTTTTTTTATGGTAATGCAAAAGCATGTAGATAATAAGGTATAGATCTCAATATTAATTTCTTTCCTTGTTGTCCTTTGGCCAATAAAAAGTGCAAATTTGATATGCCTTACTCTTTACCTCTCTATAATTTTTTTATCTCGGATAGCCTCCAGGTCTCAGAGTTTGACCGTCTTGAAGTTACTAATAATAGTAACTACTTTAGAAACATGGCCCAGAAAGCCTGATAGGCTCATCTTGTTTTCGAGGCAACTCTACCCCACTTGAGCCATCAGCCATGAATATATTTCCTTACCACCCATGGCACACTAGGTTTAATAGCACTCCGTGAAGCTCCTCGGAAAGCAGTGTGCCAACTATGGTTTCTGTGAACTCACAGTAAAGCCGTGCAACTCAATTTAGTATAAGCCCCTCACACTTCTTAATATAGTGAGATTCAATTTAAGAACAATCATAACATATTAGGCACTGATCCAGAAAGAAAAATGCATCGGCAAAAGGAAGAACAGAAACACAGAAAAACTTACACAAGCATGCTTCCTAACAAAAGCTGCTTCATACGACCTATGCATTGTCTGGAAACAAATATAGCCAGCATTAAGCACTCCGTTCGACCTTGCAAATCCAGAGAGAGCAAGCCAAAGGGTTGCAAAGTTATTTGAACCCCTCATGAGGAAATACAATCCTCCAATGGAACACAAGGCATACATACTCTCAGTATATCTGTTAACACAAAGCACAGAACATACTACTCATATGCAAGTCCTAATAATATGAGGTCAACGCAAGACAACGCAACATAAGGAAGAAAAAATTACATTGATGAGTAAAATATGGAAGCGGGATTAAGGCAAAACAATATAGAAGCTCTCAATGCCACCTCCGAGTCCTTCAAGATGATAACTGAGAGCCTGTGAACCAATAACATATATACAATAAGCAGATTAGGATAAGGGAAATAAGTACCTTCACAAATGTCCAAAGACAATGTGAATCCAATGAATTATGTGAGCATGTATATGACATATCCTGATGAATATGCACGTATCACTTCTGTAGTATGTGTGAACTGAGTGAAGAATGAATCTCCAAAAGATGACTCTTGGTATCATAAGCTAAATCTTCTCACACCAGGATAAGCTGTTATCAAGGACCAATTTAGGGGAGCACTGTGTTCAATTTTCAACAAAAAGCCTACTATAGTTGAGGTAAAGACAGCCATTACGAAGAAAAACCACAAATTAATTCAACCACAGATCTGACAATGTATAAAACCACAACAGAAGCATGAGATTGCCCTATTTTTGTGCAAATTCTAGAAAACGGATCCACATTTACCTTTTGATTACGAAAACATGTCTAAATGTGTGACCAGCAAATACTAATCCACCTGAAGAAATGGAAATTGGATCTTGTAATCCCCCGAAAAGAGACAATAAGTATTCAGGACCTTTTTTTAGTTGAAAGGTAAGTAACATACTAAGTATTTAACACTTACATTTCCAAATCTTTTGCTTTACAATTTAGAAGCAACTTAAGTTCAAAACTAACTTTTTTTTTTAAATGGAATGTTCAAAACTAACTTTTTTTTGAAATGGAATGTTCAAAAACTAACTCAACTCAACATAGATCATTTATGTGTAGTTTTGTAGTGTTAAACCTCATGATACTCTCAGTCCATCAATCATCTAATCCCAATCCTAAATTAGGTGAGATGTTGTGGCATTGAATGCCTCTATAGATCAGAAAAAGACAAAAGGAGCATATTTTCATAGAGAAGTAGTACTTGCTCAAAATAAATGAGCGAAGCTGCAAGTTTCTAAGACATGTTTAAAATTCTTAAAATCATAATGGATTATAAAGCTTATAAAAAGAGCAACCCTATTAACATGTATATGTGTTTACTTGGCATCTATTAATTGAATAGCTAAACAAGAAACTATCCAGCATAGGACATTACCTGTAAAGATAAAAAGCAGCCAAAACAAAAGCGAAGTTATTAAGCACATAGCCAGACAGCCCGAGAACAGCTCTTTGTCCGATAAAAGGTATCAATGGGGCAAATACTGCAAAAACAAAGGATAACTTCTTCAATCTGAAAGGCACCAATTAAGAAGAAAAAGAATGGTAACTTTGCCCCAAAAACGAGAAAATGAAAAGTACCTGCACGATGAGCATCATTCTTATAGAGCAAGATACATTTTTTGATGCATGACATGCAACAGATAAGTGATTTCACGTTTATCTACATCTATTCTATAAAATGACAATCCTGTCACTTGCACAGTCTCTGATATATACCATCGACATGTAACATAACAGTTATTTCATGTTTATCTATATCTATACTCAGAGATGGATCCAAGATTTAAACTCTATGGGTTGCAACCTTCAAGGTTTTTTTTTTTGAGAAAGATTAAACTTTTAAGGTTCTTAGCATTGAACTCATCATAATTTTAAAGTTAATGGGTTCATATCTATTATTCGTTGGAATTTTAGTGGATTTTCACACATAAACTATGCTCCCTAGGAAGTACTGGGTTCAGATGAAGCCAGCATTCCTAAACAGAATCCACCCCTATCTATACTACAAAATGCCAACCCTGTATTTCCCATAGTCTCTCTTAGAGCCAGTTTGGGGGTGCGGCTGCTTTTCAGGAAGTACTTTTCTAAGTGCTTCAAAAAAGTAATTTTTAAAAGTTCTATTAAGCACTTCAATAAGTATTTGGTGCAATTAGCTTATGAAGCATTTAAAATTCTTGCTTTCACAAAATAAACATAAGTACACATTTTTTATGCTTCAATTTGATAACAAATGCAAATTGCCTTTTGGAACATCCCTAAAATTTACGTCCAAAAGCTCCTACTTATGTCATTAGCAACTTCTATTTAACACAAAACAATTTAATACTCCAATTTTTGTACGGTGAGAATGCGTACATGCATAGAATATGTAATTATTAATCCACAAAATAGCACCACAAAATTCAAATAAATAAGAAAGAAGATAACCTGTTCGCGAAAGCAAAGAAATGCAAATCGGAAGCAAAGGCAAAAAAGCATATGTCTGTTCATATTCATATCCACACTGTGCGATTCGAACGAAGTACACACTATCCCAAACAATGCTATCCTCGATCACCGATGCTAATCGCGGGAAGTGAACAGGCTCGGAACCGGAATCCGAACCGGCGAGGCAGCTAGGATTTATCGAAGCGGAGGTGTCGTAAGGGCTGAGCAGTGATCGCCAGAGAAGTATTAAGGAGATTAAAATGAGTCTCGAAAATACGGCGTATTTGAGAACTAGGTGAGTGTGGTGGTGGTTGAAATCGCCGGAGGATTTTCCGGTCATTTTCCCGGCGGTTATCGGCGGCGTTGTTCGTACGCCAAATTTTTGTACACTTAGAAAGGAAAGAGATAAAAGTAATTAGTGGTCTCTTCGGGGACATCCCATAAAATAAAAATAAAAAAGTAATATAGTTAGTAATGCAATAATTAGTAATGCAATAATTAGTAATGTATAATTAATAATATAACGATCGTAGTACTGAAATTATTTTTTATCACGTGTTTAGTTTATTGTATTAAAAACGGTTTGAGGGGCGGTTTGGTAATTTTAGGGTCTTATCCATATATAGTTAAACCTGATCTAAGTAATTTCTTGATTTCTTTGGTATTAGTTAAGATCGAGGTATAAACAATCCATGTATTAGGTATGCATAAATTGAATTGAGCAACCAAACATTATATTGGACGAATTAAAATTTTATATAGAAATTATTTTACATAGTATAGCCTACCAAACGACCCCTAAATGTTATTAGTAGTAGTAATATTTTCCATTTGGCATAAATTGAATTGAATATTCAGTAATAACTTATTTTTTAAATAGAAGTAGAGCCCGTTTGGATTAGCCGGAAAAAAGTAACCCGCTTAAAAGCAACTTTTAAGTGTTAGAGCTTGTTTTATAAATAAGAATTACCCGTTTGAATAAAAGTGCTGAAACTTTAAAAAAATTATTGAAGTGTTCGATAAATACGTGCTGATAAGCACTTTTTCTATTTAAAAAATAAAAATATCCTTAAAGTTGGTAACATTATAAAGGAGCTGATTATTATAATTTATTTAATTATGAATTAATCCAAATAAAAAATGATTTATATTTTAATTTTAATTTAATTGATTTCTTTAGATAATTCTTACAAATATAATTCTTGAACATCCTATGACGTATCTAGCAGCAATTAGTGGCAACATTGTTGTCAAGTTCAAAGGGTTTGCTATTATGTTATGTTTTGTCTTCTTTTTGCATATGTTCTCTTTTAAAATTTATGGATTTTGTTCTTTCTTTTCCAAAATTTTCTCTTTGTTTTTGAGTTAACTTTTTATTAGAGTGGATTTTGGTATGAACACTTACCAAAATATTATAATATCAAAAGGTTAAATACATTAAAAAAGGAGATAAAATATTATTATTTTTCAAAAATAATATTACTCCATACATAAAAGACCAGGTTATATGAGTGCCTTTGTCAAAGGTTAAAGTGATTAGAGAAATTGTAGGGATGAATTGCCTTTTTACATCATCACGCACCTTGCCAAAATGTTGCAACAAGGATTGATTTCTGCTAAAATACTTGAGGAAAAATGCAGAAAAATGAAGATGAAGCAGAGAGGAAAATCGACAGCCACTATATCACTATAGGTCTAACTCACCTTAGCTATCTAGGTACAGTTGATCACCAAATATGGGTGATCAAGGATGTACACCTTCCGTATATGAAGGTCAGGTCGATGCCCCCCTCCATCATTGTACTTTCTATTATTATATTTATGAAAATCAACCAAACTGCATTAGAATCTGTACACTGTTAGAACACTATCCAGTGGTATTAGCGTGTTATCATGCTCATTCTGGAGGTGGGATAATAGTGTACGGTGGTATAATGCAGTGAGGTAATTTGATAAATAAAAAAAAAGCAGAGAGGAAGAAGAAAGAAGATGGCTGTTGTCTTCAGAAGTGCAGAAGGGGGAGAAATACCGAGTTTTTTTAGGGTGGTTTTATTTGACTGACGGTAATTTTTGTATTATGAAAACTTATAATGGACAAGAAAATCAATTGGTCAAACTAAAATGGCTTTTAATCCAAAATCGGAGAAGTTTGGGTCAGCCAACTTGTTGTTTTTTGCTTTTTTTTAAGCACTTTTTAACTTTTTTTAAGCAGTTTTTATTTTTGCCAACTCCCCGAAAAATTAAAAAGTACTCAAAGTTTAACCAGCTTTTAAAACCATTCAAACACCCTTTAGATTAGATAGGAAACTTTGTGGATGTTCATTTAATACTCTGTCGTACATAATTTTCTTGTATAAGATTATTCATTTAGTACTTCGAAGTTTGTCTACAACCACTTGCAGGTAGGTTGCAAGCAACTAATGAAATGACTTGCAGTAGCTTTTTATTAAACAGGCAGCTTGCGAGCAGCTCATGTAGACAGCTTACAAGCAGCTCAAGAAAAAGACTCGCAACTGCTTCCTTAGAAGCCTTATAGTTGCTTCCTGAAAAGCCTCGGAATTGCTTCCTTTCTTCTATAAAATGAGAAAATTTCAGTTCATTATGTAGATTAATTTGAAGTTAGATAATATATCAATCTCTCTATACTTGTTTTCGGTTTATGTACTTTATAATTTTTATTTTGTAAAATATTATCAGCACGATCCTCTAACCAGCTGAGTCTATGGAGTATGGACCAACCGGTACTCTTATCCTAACTAATCAAACTTAATTTATTTGAATTTTTGACTTGAAATGTTTTTTTCATAGTCCCTAAACCAATTAGTACTCTTAAATCTTTGTCCAATTACTTGATAATTGCAGAGAATATAAATGCATAGAGATTATTGGTTGAGTTCATGGCCTCTTAGGAAACCTTTGCACACCTGTTGAAATTTTGAGAAGTTTTCAATTTTTTATCTAAATAAATGATTGGTTAAATGGGCTCAAGAAGTGTTTAATGGATGAAGAATTAGTACCAAAGGTCCGAATAACCGTAGCTGTCCAAAGGCCTAAATGCCACAACTAAAAGCAGTAAAAGGTAAAAAGTTTTAATTAAGCCAGGTATGATTAAAGAGATCGTGCTAAAACTATGGAATTCTAGAGTGCCTCACACTTTCTCCCTGGTTAACAAAATTCCTTACCCCGTCTTCTAGTTTTGTATTCTTTATACAGAGTCAATTTCCTCGATTTAGGATTTTAAAACAAACCGGTGACTTGGGACACCATAATAATTATTCCAAGTGGCGACTTTAATTAAAATAAATAATTTCATTTAGAACAATATCGCTTTAATTGGAAAATCTCCCTATTTCCCAGGAAAAAGGAGCTGTCCAAAGGCCCAAATGGATTACAAATAGTCCCTACACCAGTTAATACTCTTAGGGGTCGTTTGGTAGGCTGTACTAAGTAAAATAATCTCTGTATAAAAATTTAATCCGTCCAATACAATATTTGGTTGCTCAATTTAATTTATACATACCTAATACATGAATTACTTATACCTCATAGGAGGACTTAGCTAATACCAACGAAACCAAGGGATTACTAATCCCTACATTAATTATACCTGGATAAGACCCTAAAATTACTAAACAGCCCCTCAAACCCTTTTCCTAAATTTTTTTATATACTGAAAGAAGAATATTCAAGGGTATAATTGTAATGAAGATTTGTACAATTTTAAACCAAATACATATTTAGATTATATATTGCATAGCTAATTTTTAATACAATGAACCAAACACTTGATAAAAAATAATCTCAGGACTACAATCTCTACATTATTAATCCCCGCATTACTAATATTTATATTGCTTGTATTTATACCAAACGACCCCTTAAATCTCAATCCAATTACTTGATAATTGCAGAGAAGATATGTGCATATGTAATTGACATCTGCATTCTCTAAAAAATTGACAGAAAATGAGTAGGTGAGCTTCCTGGAATTGATTACTGCAAAACAACAGTAGCCTTTTCCAACTATGTAATAGCCGCCACCGCTACATTCCAAACTGATAACTCCATTTCTTCTTTTGTCCAATGCAGTTGGGTTCAGATTAACATCAAGAGGGATTAAGTTATACTATTTATACCATTTATCTGCACTGTTATAAACAGGGGCGGATCTATGTTGACCGTGCCGGGTGCTGATGCACTCATTAATCCCGACGCTAACTCTTGTATAATTATATAGAAAATACAGGGAATACTGGTATAAAGAACTAGCAAGCACCTATTAAACAAAAAATGTTTTCGGTGCTTTGGTTAAGAGGTGAGAATAGAGTATAAAATATCGAGAGAACAATCTCATGAAAAGGCAAACACGAGTGACACACTAACACTAGTTCTGTAAAGTTCACCCCCTAAACGCAACTCTCAAACCCCATATGACTATATTGTGGATGTTACTGAATGAGAAGGAAGGATTCTCCATTTATAGAAGTCCAAACTTTTTCCTACAACAAAAAGGAATAGCCAAATATGGATGATATATAGTTCCTTCTACAAGAAGGAAAATCCAATTATGTAAATATGTTGCCCTTTCCTTCAAGAAATAGGATAATCAAATATGGTAAGAAAATCTGGACAACATCTAGCAATTCTCCTCTTTGGTCTGAATTTTCTGACAAAATAATCTTGACCCACTTTCTTCACATAAACTTCAACAGATCGCATCTCCAAATCTCCACTATAAAGTTTGTCTCAAAGAAAGTAGCACTCAAGTCAAATTTTTCAAACAAAAATCATGATTATTATCAAATAGGTTGTGGCTAGAACTAAACCCGCCAAGATGAACATGTCTTGAAGACGTGACCTAATACCACTTGTTTGGATCGAAATAATCAGGATTCATGCGGGAGCTAGTAAAGCAAATATTGAACGACGATAAATCCAACGGCCAAAGAGACATCTATCAAAAGAGGCATAAATATTTAACGTAGTTCGATCAATTGACCCACGTCCACGACTGAGATGAGCAATCCACTGCAATAGAGTACAAAATATCGAGAGAAGAACCTCACGAAGAGGCAAACACAAGTGACACACTAACACTTGTTCCGTAAATTTCTCCCCCTAAACACGACTCTCAAATCTCATATGGCTACATTGTAGATGCTATTGAATGAGAAGGAAAGATCCTTAATTTAGAAGTCCAAACCTTTTCCTACAAGAAAATGGACTAATCAAATATGAGAGATATATAGTTTCCTTCTACAAAAAAGAAAACACAATTATAATAAATATATTACATTTTCCTTCAAGAACTAGAAGAATCAAATATTATAAGAAAATTAGGAAACACGTTGCAGATTCCTCTGCAAACAAGTACTAGTATGTATTTCAGATTCCGACAGCAAAAATAAATTACTCTTCTGAGCATCATCTGCAAAAATTGTACTAGAAATACCAAATAGGAATTTTGTAACATTCTCATTACATCTTTTGCAAATTATTAAGAATAAAAATAAACATTAATATATCAGTCGAAAACAAAGACCTTTTCTTTCCTTTTTGTCCTCCATACTGAATTGTTTTATGAATTATTGACTTGTAAGTCAAGGTCGATGGAGTGCGGACGAAATATTTTTTACCTCCTCCATCTCTGATAAGTTGCTGGGGATGCAAATACTTTCCTAGCTTGTAATGTTTCTTATTGTTGTTACCCTACGAAGAAAGACACCAGCTTTCTCCTTTGTGACTCAGCAAGATTTCGTGAACAAAGATGGCTTAAGATCATGCCGAGTTTATTTTTGCCAAAGATCTTTGGAATTCATTTATTTTGTCAAAGTTTATTTTGTATATTTTTTTAAAGTAAACCATTTCACTCCTATATGAAGAAGATGACATTTGTTGGGTTCATTGCTGCTTAGAGTTATCCCATTTCAGCTTGTGGACTAACACCAAAGATGGCAGTAAAACTGAAAGGGGTGATCTCAAAATCTGCTATAATATCAACAACAACATCCTAAGTTATTGGCAAACATTCGAATATGTAAATTCATTAAAAGTAAACCAAATAACTACATCCTTTTCCTAAAATCAGCATCAAATTTTAGGAACTTTTAACCTTTAAGTCAAGGTCTATACACCAACCAAAAAAATTTGGAATATTGACTTGAAATGCTTTTGTCAAAATCTACCTACACAACAATTAATACGTTATTCTAACTAATCAAACTCTTATTGAATTTTCAACTTCAAATGTTTTTGTCAATGTCTATGGACCATCTAATACTCTTATAGACTTTTCTTTTTCCTCTAAATTGAATAAATAACTGTTTCTACTTGACTACTGTTAGATACAGTTAATATTGTCCATAGTAAACAGTTCTACAGTATAGGATTTAATTCACTACATTTATACTAGCAACTATGTTTCAGTCTCAAGGTAGTTCGAGTTAGCTGTATGAATCCTGACTGTTATTTGTTCTATACATTTAGGGATAAAAGGTCTTGCAGTTAATACGCATAATATGATGAACGATGAGTTACGGCATAATATCATTGAATAAGTCTTAGCGCTCTAAAAATTCTTCCCATTAAAGCTTCACCACGGAATGTGCATATGTAATTGACAACTATAAATTTGATTGAAAATGACTAGATGAGCTTCCTGTAGAATTATTCAGTAGAGTAACAGAGCAAATATTTCTTGATTGTTTTGATCTTTATAGTGCAGAAATGGATTATGAAAAACTTGTTTTGTTTCTGTTATATGCCCTTCTCTGTAGACTTACTTTCTCTTCATCCTTACCTCATTTGTGCCCCAAAGACCAAGCTCTCGCTCTTCTACAATTCAAACAGATGTTTACCATAAATCCTGACGCTTCTTATTCAGCTTATTGCGGCACATCTTATCCAACAACACTATCATGGAATAGGACCAAAGATTGCTGCTCATGGAAAGGAGTTAACTGTGACGAGACAACAGGCCGAGTGATTGAGCTTGACCTCGGTTGCAGCCAACTTCAAGGCAAGTTTCATTCCAACAGTAGCCTCTTCGAACTCTCTAATATCAAAAAGCTTAATTTATCTCATAATGATTTCTCCGAATCGCACATTTCGCCTAAATTTAGAGAGTTTTCTAGTTTGACACATCTTGATTTATCAGGTTCAAGCTTTTCAGGTCAAATTCCATCAGAAATCTCTCATCTTTCTAAATTATACGTCCTTCGTATCCAGAGTGATTATCTAGAGGAGCTTAGACTTGAATCTCACAATTTTGAACTGCTCCTTAAGAACTTGACCCAATTAAGAGAGCTTGAGCTTGACAATGTCAACATCTCTTCCACTTTTCCTCAAAATTTCTCTTCTTATTTAACAACTCTACGACTTTCAAACACACAGTTACACGGGACATTGCCTGAAAGAGTTTTTCATCTTCCCAACTTGAAATCTCTTGACTTATCTGACAATACCCAGCTCACAGTTGGGTTTCCAATGACCAAATGGAATAGCAGCACATCTCTCACGAAATTAAGACTCTATGGTGTGAATTGTACTGGTAAAATTCCCAAATCATTTAGCTATTTAACTTCATTGGACAAACTGTACATCGGCTCTTGTAATCTCTCAGGGTCTACTAAACATATGGAATCTAACTCGCATAGAGTATTTGGACCTTTCAGATAACCAACTTGAAGGACCAATTTTCTTCAAAATCGGTAACCAATTCCTTTCAGTGTATTCTCCCTCTCATCACTATCTACGTTAGTCTTGAGCAATAACCATTTCAGTGGCAAAATTGAAGAGTTCAAGTCCAAAACATTGGAGATAGTTGATCTAGGACAAAATCAGCTGGAAGGTCCTATTCCAAAGTCACTCCTAAACCAGCAGAACCTACAATTTCTTCTCCTTTCTCAAAATAATCTCAGTGGACAGATTCCTTCAACCATCTGCAATCTTAAACAAATGCAGTTTCTAGATCTGGGAAGTAATAATTTAGAGGGAACAATCCCAGAATGTTTGGGTGAGATGAATAGTACTGCCATTTTGGATTTAAGCAATAATAATCTTAGTGGGACAATTCAAGCAAATTTTAGTACTGAAAACAGTCTCTATGCCATTAAATTGCATGGGAATAAGTTAGAGGGGAAAGTCCCAGGATCTTTGATCAATTGCAAGTATTTGGAACTACTTGATTTAGGTAACAATGAGTTGAACGACACTTTTCCAAAATGGTTGGGAATCCTACCAAATTTGAGGATTTTAAAGTTGAGATCAAATAAGTTGCATGGGTCCATCAGAGGTCCATAATTTGATGGGTCCATCAAATTATGGATCTCTCATCCAATGCATTTAGTGGGAATTTACCAGCAGGCCTTTTTGAGAAATTCCAAGCCATGAAACTAATTGCTTTGAACATGAGTACACCAATGTATGGACGTTTATTTATATATAATTCTGTGACAATTACAACAAAGGGATTGGATCGTTTATTTGTCAAAGTTTTGGCTACAAACATAGTTATTGATCTCTCAAAGAATGAATTTAAGGGTCAGATTCCAAGTTCTATTGGAGATCTCATTGGACTTCGTACGTTGAACTTGTCTCACAATGGCTTAGAAGGTCTTATACCAGCATCGCTACAACATTTGTCTGTACTTGAATCATTGGATCTCTCATTTAACAAGATAGGTGGAGGAATCCCGCAACGATTTGCATCCCTCATATCACTTGCAGTCCTAAATCTCTCACACAATCATCTCGTTGGATGCATCCCTAAAGGAAAGCAATTTGATACTTTCGAGAACAGTTCATACCAAGGGAATGATGGATTACGTGGATTTCCACTCTCAAGAGACTGTGCTGATGACGGAGTAACACAAGCGACAACTCCAGATGTGCTAGATCAAGGAGAAGAAGAAGCAGATTCAGCAACGATCAATTGGCAGGCGGTTCTCATGGGTTACGGTTGTGGATTAATTATTGGACTGTCCATAATATACATAATCTCATCTCAAAATCCATTATGGTTTTCCAGGATGATTGTAGAATTGGAACAAAGAATCGTCACGAGAATGAAAAAACACAAGAAAAGATATTAGTGTGTCCAGGTATTCAACTTGATCTCTATGCAGATTCTTTTGATTATCGATATTTTATAATCTGACCATTTTAACTCAAATTCTTAATTCATTTTTTAGCATTGCAGGTTTCAAGTCTAATAAGTTGCTGGAGATGCAAATATAAGCCTTTCTCTTTCGTAGTTTATTATGATGAATAAAGACACTGAGTTTTTTCCTTTGAGACTCAAACTCAATTAGTTTTCATTCATCTATAGTTTGTTGCATAGAGATTATTGGTTGAGTTTATGGCCTCAAATTATACCATTGCTTTCTATAATCAGCCTTATTATTAGTTGACTAATTGGATTCGACTGCAACGCCAGTTCATAAATTTATGAAGTAATCATTATCTTTTTCTTAATTACATGAAGTAATTTCAATATAAAGCTAAATGTTAACATGTTAAGACTGTCTTTGATATGCTAGTTCACTGATTTCTCTTCCGTACAGACTGTTGGTATTAATTCAATCGATAAAAATTGCTCTAAAGTTCAAACATATAACTCTAACATTCAAGCATATAACCTAACATCGTAAGGCAATCGAGAAAGTAGCTCAGGATTATGTTGGAGTTCTGTGAGTTCTAGTTATCCTTCTAAGTTCAAGTTCTGAAGGTAAAACAGGGGACATGGTAATAGGAGAAGGATTGAAGAAAGGTGAGTGTAGGGTAGGAGAAGCACTACGGTTAGTCATAGGAGAAGGAGCGAGATCATGTGAGTGCAAAATAGGAATGGAAGAAGAGGAAGAATTAGGTGAATTTGGTTGAATGATAGGAGAAGTAGTGGTCGGATTGTTGGACCGTGGGGAAGAGGAAACACACACCTTAGATGGGTAATTCGGGGTATGTGATGGTGAATAAGGAAATATAGGATGAGTCCCTTTGGTATAAGAGACAGGAGAAATGGTTTCATGGAATTTCACATCTCTAGAAATGAAAATCTTCATAGTCTGTGTAATGACTCGTTTTACGCCCCAATTTATTTCCTTAATTATATTAATTGAAATTAAGTTGAGAAAATGTACTCGAAGAAAATTGGAAAGAAATGAGACACATGGTCTCGTTTGCGAAAGTCTAAGTCACAAAAGTCAACCCGAAATTGACTTTTGAGTTAGAAGGCTCGGATTTGAATTCCGACGACTCGACTAGCTTCGGGATAGTATATATGACTTAGACGAGTGACCGGAATAAATTTAATAGACCTCGAACAGCGTGAGAATTGAATCGAGGAAGTTCGGAATACCGGTTGAAAGGTCGAATTTTGATCCGGAAGTCGGAATGAAATTCTGAAAGTTGCTGTAGGTTCCTTATGTAATTTTGGACTTGCGTGCAAATTTTCAGACCATTCGGACTTCGTTTGGTTGAGTTCGGATCGAAGGATCGAATTGAGGATCCTTAGAGTTCATCGAATTGCTTTCAATGCAAATTCTATAAATCGATGTTCATCTTAGTGTTCCAAAGATTGGAACAAGTTTGAATGAGGTTATAGAACATGTGTGCATGTTCGGATAAAGTCCCGGGGGTCTCGGGTGAATTTTGAATGGTCAACGGAACTAAATTCGCCGCTCTATAAAGCATTTACCTCAGATTTTCTGGTGTAGTTGATATTAAAATTAGCAAACGACCTCCAAATTCAATTTCGTTTGAAGAATTAGCTCCGTCTTGAAATTACGGAGCCGTAGCAAAAAGAATCGTCCAAATCGGACTTCGTATGAAAAAGTTAGAGTAATCTTTGTAAAAGAAAGAAAGGAAATTGCTAAGGGGTCGCGAAGTTTCTGATTTTTCAGCATTCTTGGCCAACTTTTCAGCTACTATAAATAGGACCTAGGGTCCATTTTGGGGCATCTGAACATTTTCATACGCTAAACCCACGGGAGATAACAATTGAAAACACCAAAAATCTTAGAAATCAACCCCAAGACACACATGCAATCAAGATTTCGAGATTTATCTTGCAAATAGA
>MCJB01051929.1:0-15147 GCA_002018475.1 Nicotiana obtusifolia
AGACATCGAAGGAGGAACAAGATGACAGGGTGGTGTTGGTAAACTTTTGTTCAAGAGTTGCGGCTCGAGCATGTTTGTTATTGATGAAGATGTCCTGGATTTTAAGCCAAGTTTCTCTAGCTGTGATGTCGTTGTCCAGTACACGGGCAAGCAACTCGTCCGAAATGGTACTGTAAATCCATTGTAGGATTAGCACGTCGAGTTCCGACCACGCGGCAAAGGTAGGATCGGTTTCTTCGGGTGGTTTGGTGCCATCGATGTGATCAAGTACTTTGTAGGCACGGACGTGTAGCTTGAATAATTTGACCCAAGAAGAATATGAGACCTTCTTGCCATCAAGAATACGAATCTTGTTGTTGATGTTGGTGACCGTATAGGCCGGGTGTAGTGGTTGTTTGTCGGCAATGGGGTTGTTGTTGTTAATAGTGGCCGGTTCATCACCCATGATGAGGGGATGGGCGAATAAAAGAAAAAAATTAGGGTAGAAAGGCTCTGATACCATGAAGGAATATGATCTTCTTTGTTGATTCTCAATAGTTTACATGATCCCTATTTATAGTGCTAGAATACAAATCAAAGACCAATAGGGATTAGTATAGGGACTAAGTCAAATCAATGGAAGATATGGAATAATAAAAGATATTCTCCTAACATAAAAGATACTCTCCTAATATAAAATATAATCTCCTAATATAAAAGATATTCTCCTAATAGAGTTTTTATATCATTTATTATTCTCGATTTTCCATGAGATACATTCAAACGATTCAGAATAGGAAGAGGGAGAGCTTGGAAAGTAATTGCCTTTTCATAGAGGGAGTTTACTTGTCAATGAAAGTTTTGTTCGGTCAAAGCTTGTAGAACGCATAAAATAACAAAATTCTATCCGGTGAAGAAAATAATGTCTTTGCTTTGCGCTGAGAATTCAGATTATCAGAATACTCATTGAACAACAAAATACTTTAATCGTCAAGAATACACTTGGTAATCCATTCATTACTAGTACATCCCGACACTGAAGAAACTGTACCAAATTAAGTAGAGATATTTGTTTCGTCAGTAAGCGCCACCTCAAATAACAACACAAAAAAGGTAGCTTACAGAAAAAATAAGAACAAGCTCTACATCTTGTATAAAGCTAAAACAAATGTTGGACAAATCAGCAATCTCAACAGCTAGCAGCCAATCGGTTGATGGCATTTGAGATAATAAAATATAAACTAGAGTACTGCAGGGTCTACAATGGAACCAGTAGAACATTCTCTCAATGGGAAAATCCCCCAACCACCACATCCCATGGTAGCAAACCACCAGTACAAGGAGGCAATCCACTACATAAATGCTGTACAAAGAAAACTAAAAACAGTAATAATCCTTCAAGCCTTCGTTCAATCTCTTTGACTTGAAAAGAACTTTCCTGATTTGGAAGGGACTGCATTAGAGCTAGGTGCATTTATCAAACTTCCATTATGTGACATATAGAAATGGTTGTAATTGATTCTGGTAACCAGATCTTCCAAATGAGGAAATTGTCCCACATTGAGCTTGAAAGACAGGATCTGAAATTTTGCAAAATGGTATGTGTCAATAAAATTTCCGCTATTGAAGTAATTATAACATTGGCATTAGAATCAAAATAATAAGGGAGAAAAAGAACCTACCCTCAGGAGGAACGCTATGCAGTCATCAAACTGTTTCTCTATCCTATTGATTTCCATTTCACACCTCGCCTTGATAGCTGAAACTGCCCCTCCACTGCTAAGAGTCTGTTGTACTGAATAGAAATCCAGAGCTAATCCAAGAATACTGTTGATACGGCTAGCAATCAGTGCCCACTGGAAAAAGGAAATTGTTTCCAGTTAACCCCTCAAGGCTTGATTCTCCATTTCCATGTTGTGGGAAGGAAGAAAAACAAATAAAGAGTGCATCCATGTAATACCAGTTTTTCTGGAACAGCAAAGCACTGCCTTTGAATAGCCAGCAAGTAAGCCTCATGTATTTCGATGACTTCATCCAACGATCTCGCTGCAGCCATACCGTCACAGAGTTCACCCCATGCACTGTGATACACCTACATAATCACATGGTGAGATACTCTTAACAGTCATAAAATGTAGCAACAATTGATTGCAAAGGCCGTCCTTTTACTGATGTTTGCTGGCATTACAGTCAAGTGCAGATAATGAACAGACTAAAATTTTCTGTTTCTAAGAGCTTTGTGAATTCATGATTTCTTCATTTTATCAAGTATGTCAGAAGCAGCATTTATCCCAACTAGTTTGAGATAGAGCCTTGATTGATGTTAGAAATTGCATTTACCTTATAATAGGGGTCTAAGCTCCAGTAAAAACACAAAGTAGAATGCAGTAAAACTGTGATAGTAATTGTTTATGAGAACATAGAAGAATATAAAGGCAAATTATAAAATTTCTACTTTCCACGAAGAAATCACCATGCCCCTCAATCCACCTCATGTTCCAACAATTTTCCATCAGTATCAACTCCCTATACTTCCCCAATAGAAATGCAGACTGGCAAAAGCCACGACAACCAAAGTCAAGCAAATTTCTTCACAAATCAAGAGAGCAGGAAAGATACTGGCATACAAGAAGACACATTATTAAAAAGGCAAGATTTATTTAATATCGAGAGAGAGAGAGGGAGAGAGAGAGTACCCTGTCCATCACATATTGGTGGAAAGCATCCACAAAATGTAGCAGTTTTTGTTCCAGTAACCAATGATGCTTGCGGTTAATAGATGTGGAGCTTTTGTCCTGGAAGATGAAGTTGCTATAATTAAGTTACTAGGTTAAAATTTTAATAAGAGCAACTAAAGGAACCCGTTAGAAGACATAAGGTACACCATTGTTAAAGAAAATGGACTTTGGCCCAACTCAACCCCAAAAGCTTATTTAATGAGGTGAAGATTGTCCAAGACCGTATAAGTAGACAAATAGCCCATCTCTTAATCAGTGTCAAACACTTAACTCCCCCTCGCATGCCCAGACTGGATATCTGAGCATGGACAATATAACATGGGTCCCAACATCGGACGTATCAATATTGAGATGGGTCTGGCTCTGGTACCATACTAAAAAGAATTGGATAGTAGTTGACTCCAAATGCTTAGTTTATGAGGTGATGATTGTCCAAGATAGTATAAGGAGACAAATAGCCATCCCTCAACCAATGTGGGACACTAAACATAAATGTTATTGTATGGCTAGCAATTTCTATTTGGTTTGCAAAGTAACTATAGCAAAAGAAGATACCAGAGAACAGACCTTCCACATCCACTTCCGAGCTTTATCAAGAACAAATTTTGCGCGTCTGACTTTCAGTAAGAACCTCATAACCTGAAAAAGATAATAAACTACTGAGCAGAACATTTAGATCGATTGCATCATGACGGGAACTACAGCAGTCCATTAGCTACCTGATTATACTTCTTTGTTGCTTCCGTATTTGCAATTAGTTCGAGGGGCCAAGGAACCTGTTACATTTCAACATTAACACAACATGTCAAGGTTGTAAGAAACCACAGATCAGACAGCCCAAAGCACCACAAAACAAGTAGCATACCTTGTATGTAAACATGAGTGTATCCAGGACATCAATGCCAAAGTTCTGCCCTCGACTCTTTCGAGGTGTCAAAGTTGGAACAGGCATACCACGCTGGTCATCCTCACTAGTGGCATTATTTCTTGTTACTGACACAACTAATGAATCGGGCGAGCTTAATAGTGTGGCATCAGCAGAGTATCGGATTGATTCCTGAATTATAATAAAGGTTAAGTGCATACAAAGGGGCTTCCTCACTTGCAGACTCAGCAGCAGAAAACAACTTAAAAGTCCAGACAATAGGACAAATAGGAGCGGGAAACACCAATTATTGGATTCTGCAGACACCAAAGGCTCCAGTAGTTTTAGTTCAACCCTTTTTAACCATTAAAGATGAAGGCAAACGGTCTGTCTGATCTTTTATCCTCCTATTCTGATATTATAGAGAGGTCATTGACCCTACTTTCACACAGTTCTTTGTCTTCTTTTTTTGGGATGTTGATGGTGTCCAGGCCAGCTCGCACGTACATAGTTCTTTTTTCCAGTTTGATGTTTCAGCACTGTGTAAGATTATCTACCATACATATTCAGAGTTCAAACTACAGCTGGAACCTAGTAGAACACGAGAATCTGTTTTCCTTTCTATTGATGCATATGTTAAAGTTGCCAGTAAGTTTGTTCAAAATTTAATATCATTAACAAGAAAGTCTTTGGAATATGAATCCTGATCAAGTGCTATCTATAGATATGAAAATCAAGTTGTTAAAAGGCAAGGAAAGAATTGGAAAATCTTTTCCCAGCTGCACGAATGGCACTTTTCCTATTGGGGGTTACAACAAACTAATAGAGAAGCCACTTTGACAACATAAGAGAAGAATCTTCATAGAAATTTTCTGCCGACAGATAGATGGGAACTAATGAATCAAGCAAAAGGATTGAATCGACCAATTGGACCTGCAGTGTTGTGTTTAATTCAAAATCATCATCCAAGCTTTCTCCTTTGTCTAATTTATTGAAGACCACTGTCAAGAAGTGCTGCAGCAAATCACCTGGAGAGAGCAATATAATAATCATGTAAAGAATGCAAATCACAATTGACTACTAACAAGCTTGCTCATCAAAAACCAATGCAGACCTGAGCCTAACAAGTATATAGCACGCAGAACTTCCAGCTCTTCTAGCAGTCTCCACTCACATAGTAATTTTGACAAAATACTCCTGCCAATACAATCAGCCTGCAGTGCATAACAAGAGGCAGTTGGACATATTAAATCTCAACCATGTAAATATAAAAAGGTATTTTAAGATGACTACGTGCTACTACCTGTTTTTTTATGAAGAAAATAAGGCATTCTTGAAGAATAACCGTAGGCAACGGAGTATTCCTTGGTTCAACCCTTCCAATCCAGTTTAAGGTCCTTGAAGGGAGTGTACTATTTTCCTGGAAAGGAAACACCTCTGATACATGATGATCCTCCTGTTCCAAAAATCATGTTAAGTTTAAACTTCAAAAGATGGAACAAAATCTAGACTAAGACAATTACTAGCCATAACCCCACATGAACTGACACGAACTATTTAAACTAAGTTCACTTAAGAAACAAACTATGTAGAGCCTAATCTTGATACAAGTGCACTTCCAACTGAAGGTCCAAAACAATTAAGCCAATCTGTTAAATTTCACTCAAAAACCAATCTAGCCAGTCAATAACAGAAATGTCTGTTATAATCCATGCTTATTTCATGGTTTGATGTCCCAAATGGGATTGTCAGATTCCCAAGGGAAGAAGCAAGAGGAGGAGGGTGACAGATTGAGAGTTATGCAATCTGGGTTCAGAAAATGCTGCAAGTTGAAGTCTTGCATGACAAGGATGGTGCTGGAAATACAAGAAAAGCAGTAAATTTAAAGGTCCTGGTGAATTTGATGGCATGCTAAACACAAACGCCAACCTCGACAATTATATAATAAGCAGAAGCAACCTGTCAGAATTGACTTTCTTACTGGAAGAAAACTATATTCAGTTAATTAGGGCAGTTGGTCATTGTTGAAATTTTGTTGCTTTCAGCTACTGCAGTAAAAATTTTAGTATAATAAGTTGCTCGGTTTTAGGATGAATTTCAATTTTAAATTTCTATTAGAATGTTTAAGTTAGTTGAAATATTTTAGGTTTTTTGAATTTTAAATTATGTGGATTTTGGTTCCTAATTGGCTATTTAAAGCCTTGTTATGCTTAATAAAATTATTGAGAGACTTTTTCAATCAATACTTTAGATCTTTTCGCTGCCCCATTTTTTAAAAAACCAACGGTGGTATAAAGAGCTTCATTGGTCTTAAGGGATCTGTGAGTTCTTCTAAAGAACCATTTTCAAATTATTTTTAACCAATATCAATTTTTAAACACATTTTCAAACATGGCAAGCAGCAGTCTCTCTTTGAATGCCCCACAAACTTTCATCGGTGAAAACTATCATATTTGGTCGGTGAAAATAAAATCATATCTTAAAACCTATGATTTATGGAATGTTGTAATGGAAGAACAATCCTTACGAGCAATCTCTGAAAATCCTATCATTGTCCAGAATCAATTACTTTCAAAAGAGAATTCAAATAAGACAAGGTCATTATGGGTGTTTTTTATGCAAAAAATCATAAGACGAAAAAGAAAGAAGAAAGAAGAAAAAGAATTGCACTACAAAATTGTGCAATTTCAGCGATGCTCAAAACAATCCTCAAGCACAAACAACAAAAGCAAGAATTGAGGAGGAGCAACTTTTTAAATTGCAGCAACTGAAGTAAAGGAGGAGTATTGAAATTTTGTTGTTTTCAGTTACTGCAGTAAAATTTTTAGCATAATAAGTTGCTTAGTTTTAGGATGAATTTCAATTTTAAATTTCTATTAGATTGTTTAAGTTAGTTGAGATATTTTAGATTTTTTGAATTATAAATTATGTGGATTTTTTGTTCCTAATTGGCTATTTAAAGCCTTGTTACGCTTAATACAATTATTGAGAGACTTTTTCAATCAATATTTTAGATCTTTTTGCTGCCCCATCTTTTAAAAACCTAACACTCACATTATAAGTTATCCACCCATTGTGGAATACCATAATGAAGCAGGACCGTGACAAAACCAAAACAGCTTTGGCTGAACGAGTACATTTGGATGGTTCTACGGTTTAGACCACATTATCACACCCCTTGTTTTAAAAGTTGTCTTTTACTGGTGTAAAAGTATTGGAGTATATATTTATATAATATGATCTGGTATAAGAAGAAACTATTAGGCTAAAAGCAAATCATAGATAAATGACCTCCTACCCAGCCTTAGTTAGTGAGGGTGAGGAATGCTGAGCATGTCAAAAACAAGTTAAATTATTTTTTGACTACTGAGGTTACAAGATATCAGTACCTGAAAAGGAGGAAGAAGAGTTGGGAATGGGAACAGCTCCTCCAGAAAATTGACATCTTCCTCTAATCGATCACGTGCAGATTCACCAAACTGAAAACCAAAGATATAGTTTGTATTTTTGGTTGCCATGGATGATCCACCACTTCCAACGAATACTGCCTGCCTTAATCCTTCATCATTAAGAGGGGGAAGGTAAAACTCTCTAGATAAATTCAATGCACCCCAAGCATCCCTATTTGCATGAAGAAAATTTTGGCTAGTAGTTATAGCTGGATTTTCAGGATGGAATCCTAAAGATAGAATATCATTTCCATCTAAAGGTAGCTTATCTCCTTTCACAACAAAGCTATCCACTTCCTCTCCAAGAGCATGACATGAATGGAGATCAGCTCTTCCTTTCTGAGCCACTGTATCAACCAAGAACTTACACCATTCTTTATCTGAGCATGTCATCTCTTGGAAGCTCTCGTTACTTCTTTCTACTTTTTGCCTTCCAGAAAATGATTTAACTAATGATACAATTTTCTTCTCCTCGAAAAGGTATTCAGATATGTGATCCCCATAGCCAATAAGAGCCGATAAGGTGACACAAAAAATCTCTGACAAGCTTAACCCAGCAATACGACCGCCAGTTTGAATAGAACTAGCAGATACTGAGGATATCATCGTAGTATGTTGAACAAGCTGCAATGACTTTCCAGCAGAGATAATATCCCTGGCTAGCTCTTTGATAAACAGCGGACATACATCCAAATCTCTCTCTTTTGCCTCTTTTTCGTTTGCCAAAACAGGCACATCATTAGGTTCTCGTCTACTCATATCGTTTGTCTGCTTTATTGAAAGCAAAGAATCAGTGCGACAACCAGTATCCAATTTTGCAGATCTCAGCAGATAGCTCTTCTCCCAAAACTCAGACTCATTAACTGCAATTCCTTTGTTAGCACAAAAGAACATCTGCATAATAAGCATACAGGCATAAGATTGTCTAAGAGAACCTCAATGTCTAAACATAGGTGTTGCTGAACTGTCCGCCATAAGACATAACTATGAAAATCAAAAATGAAAAGGAAAACATACTTAAATTACCTAACTCATACTCCAAATTTGCTGCGGAAAATTCATCAGTTAACTAATTTCAACAATTTGTACAAATGCCATAAATTATAGTAATTACACATCATACTTTCTAGACTGTATATTGTTAGATGTTAAGAGCACAAATAAACCTTTTGCTAGAGCATTGATTGCTTACACAATAGCA
Source organism: Nicotiana obtusifolia (assembly GCA_002018475.1). Taxonomy (NCBI): domain Eukaryota; kingdom Viridiplantae; phylum Streptophyta; class Magnoliopsida; order Solanales; family Solanaceae; genus Nicotiana; species Nicotiana obtusifolia. The sequence continues at coordinate 8,233 of MCJB01051929.1, forward strand.
TGAGTAATGGATGTCTTGGAATCATGATAAAATTTTGGCTCCATATTGAATAATCCGTGAAACGCTTTATCAAAACAAGCACTATAGATCACTGTTGCATAGATTCTTCTTCTTTTTTTTTTTTTTAATCAGGATTCTTCATTCTATTTGACATATATATGCCAAATGGATATGATATCAGATTAGATACTTCATATGGTACAAGATATATCAAAAATATATTAAAGTACCCTTTGTCCATACCAGTAGGCCATAGTCGAGACAGTGTAACATATCTAGCAACATACACTATTAGACTAGCTTAATTATTCATGAAATTGAAGTTCTGTATCAAAGTTAAAAGGGTATGCTATTGAATAAGCCCTTCCTCCTTTGCCACATTGCACTTTAGGCATACTTGCGATTCCAATAAAAGAAAAAAAAGGGTTAAGGACCAGATAAAACTCTGAACTGATATAGCGAACATTTGGCCTCCACTAGACTTTTGACTTCAAAAATGCACTCGCCATGAAAATATGTTATGATGTTGAAAAATGCAGATATAAGCATGCTCCAGGAAGCTATTATTCTGATCTATGTAAAAGCTATATGAAATCATTCGCTATTCCATTAACACGGCCATCAATGGAAACTTACCTCCTCAAAGGGGTCGTCAAGGATTCCTTCATAAAGCCATGAATCAAGGCCCTCAATATATGGCAAAAGACTGCTAACAAGTGCATGTAATATCATCCTGTAAGCATCCTCCTGAAAATATTTACTCCAGATGATGAGTTATAAGATGAAAGACTCAGCAAATATGTCCAGCAAAGGAAAGCAGTGTCACACCTCGCCTCCTTGCACGAGACAAACTTCAGTCAGCTTCTTATATAAATAATTAAGAATATGCACAGCAATAGCTGTGGCAGAGATAGAAGAATTAGTTTCATCATAAGCTTGTGGAATGGCTCCTTGCACTAGTTGAAACAAAAACTCAGCTCCTGCACACAAACTAATGTAGCATTGATAAATCCTGTTAGGAACTTTAATTAATAACCCCTAAAAGTACAGGGAAAAGATCAGTCAGCAAGACCAGTCAAACAAGTGAACTGTTAAAATTCTTTTGGGTAAGGCATGCAAAAGGGGAGCACCAGTCGACTCCCCCTTGGCATTTCAAAAGGAAAGAGGGGATTCCTGAAAATATGCACACACATAATCAGCATAGCAGAAGAAAGGCAGCAAAAGAAAGTCTTACAGAGAAAGGACAATGAGGACGGATAACAGGTCCAATCAAAGATGGAAATAAGAATCAAAACGCATGTGTGTGGGTGTGTGTATGTATGTATGTATGTATGTATGTATATTTCATCAAGCAACACTTTAAAATGCTGCAAGATTGGAACTACGCAACAGTTCGTGTTGGAAGAAGTAAATCCTGGAATGATTTCTGAGAAATTTACGAATTTATGTTAAGATATGAGATATCCACAAACAAGTAGTAAAAGAAGCAGAATAAAACATGAGAGGCACATATTACAATCAAGAAAAATACGTATTGAAACTGCGAGAAAAGGCAATAAGCAATTCCCTTAGTTATAAGTATGAAAATGTGCACCAAAGCCAGGCCAAACATCCAGCATAAAGGAATTTAGGATTTTGATATGTATACAAGTTAAAGAAAATAAGTTCTCCCATATAGCTCCCCCAACCAAACACTTTGTGATTTACCAATCTTAGGAAGTTCTTTTCTCATCTGCAATAAGATGCCAGGATTTCATTTACCCTCTTCAACTCCTATTAATTGTAATTTCCCAGAGATGGAAAATTTTTCTCTTGCCACCCTTTTGGTTTATCAGATTTTTAGCTTAACATAACTATACTAGACCTCTATCATAACAAACCCAACTAAATATCCTCTTATCTTCGCTTAGTAACCACTGTTTTAGCTCTTCATCCCTGGCTCATATTCCATTTACTTCTACGATGACTACCCTACATAATCTTCATTCTTCACATATTCTTTCCATTTCTTTTTCCTCGATTTAATAGCTTCTTTTTCTTTATTTTTTTTTTAAAATCCCGTCCCCATATGCCCCCTCCCCTCTCAGCAAAGGCAATAGTGGTTCTTCCACTTCCCATCCCCCTCCCACCTTTGGTGACTCGAGCTTCAACTAATGGTCAGAGGTGAAGGGACTTTTCCCCGCTTCTTTAAATTATTTATTATGCTAAATCACACCAGCATCACTCCTCTGTCAATGAACTACACCATGCTATATTTTTCAAAATTTTCATTTCACAAGGTAATTTATTCGGATACAATGTACCAACCTTGATAAAGAACTTGACAATCCCAAGAGGGTTGGAGTAGTTAAACTAGAGGAGTCGACCACCTTCATCTCCTCTTTCAACGCGCCTTCCCGTAACCACTGCTCCATAAAAGAAGTTCAAAATCCTTTCTTTATATATAAATTCATGAGTTTAGGTTATAAACACCATCAGTGTAAGGAATTTTTTTGCACAATCAGGTCATCCAAAGGATTATCTACAGATAATTCTCCTTAAAATGTGGGATTTTATATCTTGAAAACAAGACAGATTGCCTACTACAACAGGTAAACATGACCTGATGGTGTAAAAATTCCTTACACTGACGAAGAATATAACTTAAGCTCTAAATGCATACATCCAAAGTGCAAATAATATTAGATTAAGCAAACAACAAAGTAGACAATTACCGTTAGCCAAGTGGAGATAGAGCAACAAAATGCCCTCAAAATAGGTGGCGGTGAAGGCACGGATTTTTCAACTTTTTGAATTCTAATTTCAACCATTTTCAAGCAAGTTGCTGCATAGGTGAACTGATTGAGAACATGATAAAGACTGGTATGTGAAAGATGGCTAACATATATTCCACTCCGCACACAAAAATGCTGCCCTAATTCATCCCAATACAACAGCGTACTGGAAAAACCTTGTAATATTTGCAGCACATTTCGCACCTAAAGATGAAAAATTCACAATGTGTAAAGAGGATAAATTAAAGATGAAAACTTTATGCAAAAATTCAATAAATCAACTAATTGGGGTCCGATATATGAATAAATAAAAAGAACTTACTAAATCAACTTCGTTAGTTCTGAAGGAAGAAATTGGCTTAGCAAAATGTATGCCGTCGGAATAAGAAGTGTATAATTTGCCGATTAAACTCTGGGGAGCTTCCATAATTTTTTTGTCTAAAGATGATGGCAATATATTTTTTTGAATGTTTTTATGGATCCATTATCAGTTCGGAGTTACGAATTGGTTCCATATTCAGAGTTGGATGGAACAGCAGGAAATTCTGCCCCGTTTTTTATTTAAACAGAGAGCAAATTGGAAAAGGAGGAGAATAGAAGGGGGAAAGTGTGCTCTCAATTTTCCAAATTTTAGTTTTCCTTTTATTTATGTGTTCCATTTTTGGAGAAATTTTTATATGCTTAAATAGTAGACTGACGTGGCGATTCGAACCAGTGATACATCACTGTTCAAATTGTTGTCTCTTAATTATTAAATAGTTATGTTGGGGAAAAGAATAGCTGTTTGGAAACTTGGAATGATGAAAAAAAGAATAATTCTGCTGAATAAAAGAGAAAAAGTGCGTATCATCAGTGAGAAAATAACATTTTATTAATGTTTTAGTCATTTCTTGAAATGTCAATGCAACTATTTTTACATGCGAGTTTAGCTTTATATTTCTCTTTTACAAAATAATACGATTACATATTTAGAAACTAAGAAAATAAATATAAATCAGTAACTTTGTAGTTGTGAATATTTAAGAAAAGTTTTTCAAAAATGTAGTGAAATAAGCAAATTTTGACTACAGAAATCGTAGTGATGCACTATATCGCTTTTATACAAGAACATTTTAGTTAATATAATATCCTTTCAATTTTCAAACTTGAACGATAAGAGGGCCATATACGTTGCAGTATATTTTGCTTTATATAACTGTCACAGTTTAAAAAAATATAACAAATTAGCATACAGTTCCATTAAAAATAGAAATATTAATTATTAATCCCTAAACATAACCAATTTAAGTGGAAAGTCAATAATTTTTTGTATAAAAATCATGCCTTTTTTTTTCTCTATATCTATTAGTTTTTCTTCTTTTTCTTTATCTTATTAATTTTATTTTCTGCCGAAACCAATATATTTTCTAAATTTGTTCTATTCGTTTTCTTTTTAATTAACTTTCTAAAGTTTTCTCTTCCTTCTTTCTTCCTTTCTTAATACAAATATCTTACTTCAATAATAATGTTAAGATATATAAAACGTCTATATAAAAAATATACATTAAATTGACACATATAAAATATACCAAAATATACATAAAAAATACGTCTTCAATTAAGATGACATTTAGACATGTGAAATATAGATAAAAAAATATATCTTAAATTTATTAAGATCTCATATAAATATACAAAAAAAATATACATAAAAAATACATCCTAAATTAAAATGGCACTTGACATATAAAATATATTTGAAATATACATTAAAAATACATCTTAAAATAAGATGGCACTTCACAAATAAATATACGAAAACTATATACATAAAAATACATTTTAAATTAAAGTGATATTTTATATACAAAGTATAAAAGACATATCAATCAATACATCTTGAATTTAGGTGGCATTCACATATGCATCAAATTTTCAAAAATGGAGTAAAGAAGATGAATGTTGGAAAGGGAGAATGGAGATGGACAAAACAAATACATCCTGTGATTAGTGAGTCAGTTAATTTATTAAATGTTGAGCTTAATTTTTATAATATGCCAATAATGAAAAAAAAAGTGCTCTTTATGGAATAAATAATAAATGATGCTATTTTTTTAAATAATAGTTAAAAAAGAATCAAGCGCTTAAAAAACTCTATATTTTATTAACTTACTCCTCAAAATACTAATAATAAAAGAATACAGTAAGAACATTGCCATTGAAACTTATTGTCACCTAACGAATTATATCACACAGGCAATTAAAGATGGAAGATGTATTCCAATAGTCAAAAGGAATATGTGTAAGGATTACTCTTAATTTATTCAGAATTTTTTACACAAGTTCATAATAAGACTAATGATCTTTACACTGTTCAGGATATCTGAGGAGTTGGATTAGAAGTCCTTCAGGTTGGCATTAAGCACAATAAAAACATATACATCCACAAAAACCTTTCACTTTTGTGTACCTAAGTCATAATTTCAATCCGAGTTACACTATTAACTTCAGAATCATCTTTATGAATCTGTTCCAAAAATATGAAAGCCTTTGATAGCTTCATAAACAACATCAATGATACTCAAAAGACGCGGATGCATATGGGAATTGCGTTGCGTATCTCTCCCACATATGGCAACATTCTGACTAATCATCCGACTGAAGTTTTGTATCGAAGTTTCCTGATCTATACACGATTCTTCCCCTCTATTTAATTATTTATGATCTTATACAGATGTTTGGGGTTTCCTTTCTTATGTTCCTATAAGGACTTCTGTTTTCAGGTCCCAGGGGTAAGCTACTACTAGCAATGCTTGGGGGATTGGCTGCACGCGAACTTGAGTTCAGCTCCAGTGAAGAAATACAGGGAAGGACTTCAAGTGTAGAACGGGGAGAGTGGTGAGAAGCTGCTCCGTACTCACTGGTTTCAGGATGAGTTTGCTGGCAACTTTCACTGAAAGAGCACAGTTAAACTTGCGTAAGCTAAGTCAATGGGGTAACGCAAAATAGAGTATCTAGCAGGAACTAAAAAGGGCAGCCCGTTGCACAAAGCATCCTGTATTTACACAAGGTCCAGAGAAGGGCCGCACCCCAAAGGGTATTGATGCAGACAACCTACCCTACTGGAAGGATTAGTGGCGGCTTCCATCGAACTATAAATATTAATAGCAAAAGAGGGAGTAATCAGCTATTTGACAGAACAAAGCGCCCCAGTATATCCCAAACATGAGAGAGAGAGAGAGAGAGAGAGAGAGAGGAAGTACAAAACAGTTATTACCTGCTATATGTTGATTTTCCATGCCTGGCAGATGCTCCTGGTAAAAGTGGCTTTAGTTCCTTCTTATGGTTAGTTGGGTCCTTAGGATTCAGCAGAGCATCCTAAAAGCGTAACAAATTCAGAGTTTGAAACCATTTGAATTCAATATTCAAGTAATAGGAGGAAAAATAAAATTAGAGAAACTGATAAGCAGTACAGTAACGTTAACCACTAACGTCATGTAGTCAGTAGCATGTAACACTCACATGTAATTTCATCCCTGAAAAATCCTCTGAACAACCAGCAACAGTATTACGTAAAAAAGCATGCTCAAGTAGCATCATAACTGATGGCCTATCTGCAGGCTTCCTCTGAAAGCAGCACCGGAGGAAATCCTTCCCTTCTGACGATAATTTTTCTGGTATAGGTGGTGATTTGTGCAAAACACTGAACATAGCTTGCACCTAATAAGCCAAAGCACGAACATTTAGACACTTACAGTAATCGATTCTAGAATGCCCGAAAACCGAAAGGTAAGAACAGAGTTCTGGCATAATTGAGATTAAGCCACTAGATCATGACCAAGTAATCAGCTAGCTTGCTTGTATTTTCCCAAGCTATGATGCTATATTGACAACCTAAAAGCTCACCAATATGTTTACGCTTGTAACATGATTACATTGTTCTCAAATGAGATGAATTTAAACACTTACCCCATTAAACTCACCCCACGGGGGCTGTCCATTAAACATCTCAATAACAGTGCAACCCAGGCTCCATATATCGACAGCAAAGGCAAGCTCTGGATTGGCATCTTTCCGCAACACAGCCTGCATTACCTGCATATGAAGTGATGGCCAGACATAAGCACAAGCCAACAAAGAGAGGGGGAAGAGGGGGGGGGGG
>MCJB01051930.1:0-14950 GCA_002018475.1 Nicotiana obtusifolia
AGGGGGAGGGAGGGGGGTGGAAAAGGTGTTTGAGGGGAGAAGAAAGAAAAAAATAAAATAAAATTTTGATAAATTAATTTTAGAAGTGGAACTCACAATAACGCATGTCAAGCAATAAATAGTCTAGCATATGACGTGTTTGATATGTCAGCGCAATTGATATACACGTTCAATTAGATGTATTTATTAATATTCATTCAGTCAATTTAATGTGTTTAAATAAAAAAAATTATAAATTTATTTATCGGGTAACAATTGGGTGCAAGTTTAAGTGGCTAAGAAAGTTATTTTTCCAAAATATAAAAAAGATGGAAAGGTCAGGAATGTAGTTCGGAACATCTTCTTTATTCCTTAGTTATTTGTGGTCCCTCTGTTCTTCCTTTTTCCATGTTTAGATAATCACATCTAACGTCCAAACGTAAGTGGTGTTTCTTTCTCTCCTTTATTCTTTTTTATTTTTTCTCTATTATGATATTTTTTTAACATATGTGATTCCTTTTAGCAGCTTTACACGTTTTTTGCACGCATACTTTTAATAGTCAAACAACGAAAAAAACACTCTTATAGGTCAAACTTATACTTCACTTCATGTTTGCAACTTTTGTTCATAGATTAGGTTTCTTAAAAATTGTCAAGCTTTTGCATTTTGTGAAACTAGAAATTTTACAAAGGGTATTATAAAATTAATTTTTGACCTATATACATAATATAATTCTCTGTATACTCAATATAAATTTTTGATGAACGGTATTTAATTGAATACTCTTTATTGTATGTGATTACGCCACTGATGGTAATCTTCCTTAAGTTTTGACTAGCATTTAATACGTGATTTTTTTGGATTTATCTTATTTTCCGAATAAAAGAACTAAGAAAAGATGACAATTTGCATTTTATTTTCTACTCATAGATTTTGAATTCGTTTTTAAAATTTATTCAAAGTAAGGAAAACACACAAGTCTAAGGAGATCTTTTCTATCGTTTTTCAGTTTATTTCCCGTTCTTATCCACTATTTATCTTTTGTTTGACTCAAACTCCTATGTATTAGTAAACGTGAAAATACTCTTTCACTTTCTTCGTAGAAGGATAACTTTTTGTTAAAATTAAATCCATGCACCAAGATATTCATTGTTTTGTTTTTGGACAAATGAACTTTTGTTGATGCTGGGGAAAAGACAGGAAGAAACAGCTAGGCGGGCTCAGCTAAGGAATGGCGTGTGTATTAATTTAGCAATTTGACTAGTGCCGTGTACGACTTGACGGCGGGCGAAGTAGTTCAAGTGATAACGCATATGATTGGCTACAAAACACAGTTTTATTGAGGTCTACGTGCCATTAAGGGTGGGAGTTGGGCAGTAGGTTTGGATGATGAAAACTTCAACTTTTGATTTTTATTTTTGCATTTAAGAAATTTGAAGTATTTAACAGTCAATATTAATTTAGGGGATCTACGGGTTTTTCCTTTGCGAAGAAGATTTGCATAGTGGCTTAAATTATTTGAATCACATTGATATATCCCTCAAGATCTTATGTATCATAGTTTTTTGTGTTCACAATTATGCTTCGTAAGTCATAACCGGTACCAGCAAATACAAAATGAATGTAATTCTGTCAATAATCATTCTCTTTTCATGAGTCTGTCAATTTGAAATTTAATTCACTTTTCTAGTCCTGTTCCAACAAACCAAATCAGTCATGGTTATTTTAGTAGCATGCTAAGGTAGCGAACATCTAACCAAGCTTCGAGCCACTACTAGGAGTCATAAGGATACTCAATTTAGGGTCTCACAAAATAATAATTCGAGAGAAGACTTATGTTAAACCTTTTGGTCAATATTTGCACACGTGGTATGAAAACATATGCTATAATATTTTTTATTTTCCCAAAGAGTGTATGTTATTATCTCATAAGAGTACATATGATATGTAGATACCATATGCAATTGGACCGAGTTCCTTGATCTGCTTAATAAATGTAAACTCATGCCTAGCCTCTAAAGGTAGATTAGATTAAACTTATTTCCACCAAAATCTAAAATGACCTTTGTTATTCCGTGTGCGACGGTAAAGATATTTAAGCCACTTGCTCTCAAATATATGTATGATAATTTGCTTGATATCTCGTCACATCTGTCATCAATACTAAATTGATGAAGGCAGTCACCTGTGTGAGAAAGCTGTCCTCTATCTACCCGACATGCCTTTTAATAATATTAAAAGAATACGCCCAAACTATTCTACAATATGAATAAATAACAATGATTATAAATAAGAATGTACACAAACATTCAAATAATAAGTGTATCGAAATTAAGCTTATTTTTATTTTTAAAAAATAAGAAAAATGAATATTAGGAAAAATAAATAAGAAAACCAATGACTCTATATTAAAGCTCACGTAGTCCTTAAGACTCTGCATGAACAATAATATGCATCTCTAGGAACCCGCTGAGTCAATAGATCTACAACCATTTTAAGCAGATACACTTTATGCTCACTTCTCTGTGCGAGACATGTCTTTTACAAAATTTAAATCTAATGTCAACGTGTTTGGCTTTACAATGATATTTAGGGTGCTTAGTGATCAAGTAGCAGCTTGACCGTCATAAAGAATGTCACAAGATCAGTACTGCCCATTTTAACCAAATAACTATTTGCGCTATTGAGGAGAGAGCCACAAACTCAAAATCTCTTTATGGATAGAGCTACACATGATTGTTTTTTATTCGTTCTATGATATGGCGCCATTGTAGAGAAGAAAATGCATTCGGATATGGACCTAATCTTGTGCATATCTTATCTATAATCTAATACAGAACACTGAAGCTAAATAATAAGAACACAAATAAAAAAATAGAAAAATTTAAATGTAGCAAATAATTAACTAGAAAAATTGAAGAACACTTAAAACACAAAACAATGGGGCTGAATCCCACAAACTTGTTCTCCCTCTCAGGACGACCTCTACCTGGATGACCTCCACTTCTAGTTGGCTGATCCCCACCTCTAACTGGCTGGGCAAGTGGTGTGACGACTGGTATAAGGACAATACCATGAGTACCCTTATGTGCCATACCAACACTACGGCATAGTACAATACCTCGCGACCTGCCTCAAATCCCCACACACATAGCAAACCCTCTGCTGACGTGGCTGTTGAACCTAAAGTTGTCCTTGACGACCTGAATGACCATCATAGTAACTCTGTATCAGAGGTGCACTGAATGATGACTATCCTGGTTGGGAACAAGCGGCCTAAGGTACCATAAGAAACCTGGAGGACTGACTGAACTAGTCTAATAGCATGACCTATACCAAAATGCCCCGGACCTCTAGACGAGGAACCACTGAAACCACCAAATGATTAGGCCTCTTGAGACTCATCTCCTCTCCCTCAGGCCATGAATGCTTTCAATCCTCCTAGTTATCTCCACTACCTGAGTGAATGAAGTACGGTCTCGGCCTCTCTAGCCATCTGAAGCCTAATACCATAAGCATGCCTCTCTATGAACCCTGCACCTTCTCCCTTTTAGTAGGGATTAAGATAGATACATAGCGAGATAAATCAACAAACCTCGTTTCATACTGGGTGACTGTCATACCACCCTGCTGAAGGCACTCGAACTGGCTACATAGATCATCTCTCTAAGTGAGTGGATGAACTTCTCCAAGAAAAGCTATGAAAACTAAGTCCAAGTAAGAGAAAGTGATGTTGCTGGTATGCCCATCTCATAAGTCTGCCACCACCTTTTAGTTGAATCTGGAAGATAGTGAAATTAACTCCACTGGACTTAAAGAGTCCCAAATTGCAGCAAGATATCATAACACTGGTCTAAGAACTCCTAAGAATCCTCTAAAGGCAACCCACTGAAATAAGGAGGGCGCAACTTTTGAAACTTATCCATCATCTTCAGCTCATCATCAGACATAGCGGGCCTAACGTTATCGCACTGTACATAACTCGAGATCGTACAACACATCAAGACAGAAATCAAGCACCCAATTGTCCTTTTCACATCACAAGCAACCCTTCTTGTCACATCAAAGCCATCCAAACACATCCCGCGGTCACATCATACTCATCATATAGCCATCCAACCACTCATTAACATATCAATCCCACTCGTCGAGACACTACCGGACATATGAGTCCAAAAACACATACTCACCCAATCGAAACCATCGAGCCTAAGCTATGGTCCGAACCACGGCCTCAAGTCCCCAGACTGGCCCATCACCAAAACATAGAAAACACATCTTATACATCATCTATGGAATCGCAAGCCGTCGGTGCATTGCTGGTAGCAAATGCTTAATATTTCATACGAGTGAATGGAAGAAACTCAAAGAGATATGATTCAAGCTAAATCAATATTGCACGATAATGAAAGAAAGATGAGAAATTTTCCTACATTCCCTGCAGCCCCTCGAAGATAGGTAAGGAAGTCATCATACCAATCCGCAAGACTCTACTAGGTATTTGCTCATGACTTGTGAAACTTATGAACCTAGAGCTCTGATACCAACTTGTCAAGACCCAAAATCTAACTAGTTGTGATGGCACCTAAACTAACCAGCTAGGTAAGCCAAGTAATAGTAAACTCAATTCAAACGAGAATAATATGAATCAATATGTGCATTAACTAAATCTCTAGACAACAACCTAAGGAGTGGTAGTACAAGTCATGAGCCACTAAGATTTAAAATTTACAAAATAGATATGAAATAATTACAACATCTGTTTGGAACGTACATATATAGAATTCAAACCTAATGCTACCAAGGACAAACGGTAGCCATATCCGGAACGCAGGTATGTTTTCAGTGCCATTTTTCGTCTCCCGTCATCCACATCATCTCAGCTCTAAGATCTACACGCAAGGTGAAGAGTGTAGTATGAGTACAACCTGCCCCATGTATTCAATAAGTATCGTAACCAACCTCGTCCAGGTAATAGAAGCAAGAATTATAAATAATATTTGCTAATCACCTGTGCAAGTCCATAATTTCCCAACAAGTATAAAACAAAAATATGATCAATTCATGATATCACATATAAATACACCTTGCAGCTCTCAATTTTCTTAATGTACTCTGCTCAGTCAACAATTTAGCATATAAGGAAAATATGCATATAGATCAGTCAAACAACCAAAGAAATTGCAAGTAAAGTTGAAATGCAATAACCACATATCAATCTGTTGTGGCGCGCATCCCGATCCAAAAAATAGAAATCACATCTCAGCTCTTAGGCCCACATCAGGATCACAGTAAGCAAACCAAACCAGTAACCAGCTCTCCTAGCAATCATATCAACTAGAAACCCATCGGTTTCTCACAATCCATGTGTATACCATCAAGAATGCACATGAGAGGATGACCCTAATAAGATGAATATGTATTAAAACACATGCACGGCCAATTCAACATGCTATCATCCCAGCATGGCCACATGCTCAATATGATAATCCGCTCAGCGTGGTCACAGGAGTAATTATACAATCCGCTCGACATGTTCACATGCATAATAACAAAATCTGCCAGCATGGTCACAGGCATAACAATACAATCCTCCCGGCAAGGTCACATGCATAACATCACTATCCTCCCGGCAAGGTCACAGGTATAGCATCACAATTTGCCCGACGTGGTCATAGGCATCCAGTCCAAATCATATCACACAAAAATAAGTATAAAAGAATACATGTATAGGACGAGTGAATATCAGATTTTATGCTCTTGAATTGGTATAAATGACATTTTAAAGGGTATGCATGTGCAAAATGTGCGATCATAGATCAATTCGGCAATTTCATCACGATAATAGCAAATATCAAGTTAACTAGCCTCTATGTAACCTCAAATATGGATCAAATAGTTCACAACAAGGTTTCAAATATTAGAAACATCACTGCTTTAAGCTTAATAATCAATTCAAGGCATAATCATAGCTTAAGTAATACCCCGAGCATAAATAAATACCCCGATGCTCGCACATGGGCTCAATCCCCACACATATGCGTACCCATAGCATGTAGCTATCATAAATAGCTCAGGAAAATAGCTTCTCAACCAAGGTTAGATAAGATACTTACCTCAAGCAAGCCAAATTAAATACCTACCAAGCCAAACAATACTCTAGAAATGCCATCCCGCGCGAATCGACTTCCAAATGGCTAGCCAAAAGCAACTCAAAAATATCAAATAATTCCATAGGAAACAAACCCAAAGGAAAAAGGTCGAATCTTTAATCAAATACTCAAAGTCAACCAAAAGGGTCAACCTAGGCCTGCACCTCGGAACCCTACAAAACTCACAAATTGCGACAACCCTTTCGAATACGAGTCCAACCATACTAATTTCACTCAAATCCAACTCCAAATCGATGTTCAAAACTCAATAATTCACTTTAGAAAGGTCTAGTAAAAAATCCCCAGTTTTTCATTTGAGATCATCAATCAAATGCCAAAATCGAAGATGGAATCATGTAATATAATTAAAAGGTAGAATGGCCTACATGGAACCTATACTTGAGCCACTTTGTCATGCTGGTCCCCAAACATAACAATTTGCCAACTAAACACTTACAATCCTTCGAACCGTGTATAACAAACGCTTATGATAGGAGGCTACCAGTGTGTGTAATACAATCTCCTACACATAGAACGCCACGTCAAGAAACTTAACCCACGTAGGCTCTAGGTCATTCATTATCGCCACATAGGAAAATAAAATGGGAAATGATTATTGATCCACCAAACCCAAAATTTCCCCTAATTTTACTTACCCGCTTAGTTTAGGGCTTAGAAAGTATCGAACCACTTCTGTCTCTCCTCTCTTCTCCATCATCGTTGCTGGGATTTTCATCATCGCAGTTGTTATCGAAGTTTCTGGGGTAAGTTTCTTCATCCGTTCTTCATCTTTTGTCTTGATTGATCTTCATTTCCCTCAATATATGGGGCTTTTTTTGTGTTTAGAGTTTTTAGGAAAAGTCTTGGTTAGGTCGTAATTGCTATTTAATTTTCCTCAATAGATGGGGCTTTTGCTCTGTTTTGTTACATTTTGAAGTAAAAACACTTTTTAATGTAGTGTTATGCATGTAATGGCATATTTGGTTATTCCGTTTAGTTTTTGGGTTTATTTTTTGTCAAATCAGAATTTCATCTTAGATTTATGCATTTGTTTTGTGAAGTTTATTGGGTATCGTTCTTGTTAGTGGTCTACCAGTGTATTTCTAAACATTATAGGGTATCGTTGAGACAAAAAAGGAATATTGGAAGATTTTTTACTGAAAAAATCTCTCTTTTTTGTTGGTTTGTTTATGGAGATGTGTAAAGGTGAAACTTTTGATAACAAATAGTGATTGATAGCACTGTTTTTTTGTTACCTTGCAGGTATGAGAAGAAAATGGCTTCAAGCCTAGTTAATCTAAAAGTCCATCACAGTGGCAATTTTATATCAGACCCTAAGCTAAGGTATGCAAATGGACTAACTTGTCCTCAATTAGCTACGATTGACGTTGATGAGCTGCATATTATGTTGTTTCATAAGTTTGATAGGGACTTAGGATTTTTAGAATTTAATTTGTTAGGATGAAAAGTTAACAAAAGGGGTAGCTATTACATTTTAAAAATAGATGCTGATGGTTTAAAGTTTCTTAATACATTAAAAGGTGGTGACTTCGTTGATGTTTGTATTGTCCATGTAATTAGTAATCCTATTCTTTTTGAGGACATAACTGAACTGGATCCCACTCCACAAACACATGGGCATGACCGTGGGTTAAATGCTAGGGCTGATGTGTCACCTCCCAACAATGATATAAATAGGACTGAAAATGACAAAGATAGGGGTAATGGGGCAGATATAAATGGAGAGATGAAGAATCATATGAAGGTGAAGGTAATAACTTCTCATCCTATCACCTTCAAACATCAGAATCTGATTTTGATGAGGACTTTGTTGATCCTGAAGAGTCTGACTCACTATTTGATATAGATGAGAACATTGAAGAGTGTAGTGATCTGGAAGATGACTTAGCTGAAATTAGACAGTCTAAATTCAACAAAAAGAAGAATTCCCAGGTAAATATAGATTAGATACCATTTGGTCCAGTTGGTATAGATTTTGGTTTTGAAGATATGAATAAGACTAAAAGGGGAAAATATGAAGGGAAACTAGGAGGGGATGACCAGTATTTTGATAGCTCAGATCCAGGTAGTGAGTGTAGTGATGATGAAAGACAACTTGTTGGCCCTGATGAAGTAAGGGATGCACCAGCTAGGAATCCAAGTAAGAAGGTCTAGTTCAAGACAAGTTGCAAAAAAATATTATTTGAACTGTATATGATATTAGATAATGTTATGCTGTTTAGGGAGGCATTGGAGACCTATTTTATTAAAAAAGGTGTGAACCTTAAGTTGAACCTAATAAGAGGGAAAGAATTAGGGCAAAGTGCACAAGGAAAGGTTGTCCATGACATATTCTTTGCAGCATAGAAGGTAGCACTAGGAATTTTAGGGTGATTACATACTACTTTGTCCACAAATGCTACAAGAAGACAAGGAACAAGATGTGTAACCCACCATGGATTGCAAAAAACTTCAAGGATAGAATAATCGGTGAGCCTCAAATTAAGCTTCACCAAATTCAGGCCTAATTAGGAAAGCATATGGTCTGCATGTGAGTAAAACTTGTTGCAGAAGGGAAAAATGATAGTTATGAAGGAGAATATGGGTGATTACAAGAAAGAATTTGTTAGGCTTCATGATTATGCTGAAATGCTGAAGTCTACTAATCCTGGCACTACTATAGTGATAAGGACATCTAAGAATAGAGAACTTGGCAAGGAGGTGTTTACGGGCATTTATATCCATCTTGAAGCATTAAAAACTGGATGGCTAGAAGGGTGCAGAAATATAATTGGCTTTGATGGTGCATTCCTAAAGGGAATATGTAAAGGTGAACAACTTTCCTGCATTTCCAAGGATGGAAATAATCAAATGTACCCTGTGGCTTGGGCAGTAGTTGAAAAGAAATCCAAGGATACATGGTCTTGGTTTATCAGATGTCTCAAGCTTGATCTGAACTTGACAGAAACTGAAGGAGAAGGGCTGACAGTCATGTCTGATATGCAAAATGTATGGTTTCTAAACTTTGTTTTTAAAGGGTAATTATTTTCATTTATGTTTAAGTTATGAAAATATAATGTTGTTGATTGTTGGGTCTTCATCTAGCAATAACTCAGTTATTTCCAAATGCTGAGATGAGGTAGTGTGCTAGACATATCCGGGCCCAATTGGAAGCAAGCTTGGCCTGGTGAGGAAAGAAGGAAAAAATTATGGCAGTGTGCAAGAGCTACATTTGAAGTTTACTTAGCAAGAAGTTGGATGAAATGGACTTGCTGGGGGGAGATATTGTTCAAGACTTACTGAAACACAACAAGGAGACATGGTGTAGGGCATACTTCAAAGAATATAGTAAGCGTGATGTAGTGGAGAACAACAAGTGTGAGACATTCAATAGTTGGATATTTGCATCTAGGTACAAATCTATCATTACTATGTTAGAGGAAATTAGAGTCAAGTGTATGGAGATGATGAATAACATGAGAGAGTTTTATGGAAAATGGGTAGGTGATATATTACCCATTGCTATGGAAATACTTGGAGAGAATGCTCAAAGGGCAGCAAAATGTGAAGTCAATTTTAATGGTGAAACAGGGTATGAGATTCAGGATGGGCCATGTAAACATGTTGTTGACTTTAGGAGGTGTTCATGTACTTGTAGACCATGGTAACTCAAAGGAATTCCATGTGCACATGCAATTACAGCAATGTATTATAAGAACTATGAGGTTGAGCCATATGTTGACCATTGGTATAGGAAGGACACCTACCTTGAGGCATACATCAGATTGATTCAACCTTTAACTAGTATGAATTTGTGGCCAAAAAGCACAACTAATGAGCCACTTGTTATAACTGCAATGCCCGGAAGGCGAAAGAAAAAAAGGAGAAAAGCTGATGAACCAAAGAAGAAGTTTGGGAAGGGTACAAGGATAGGGAGACAATGAGATGTTTTTTGTGCAAGACTCTTGGACATAAAAAGAAAGGATGTCCATCAGCAGTAAGTATTAATGTTCTTTGTGCTCATTATCATATGAATTCAATTACTAATGTATGTTTTGTTATGTGCATGCAGAGAAACTAAGGGGGAAGGGCTGGAAGTAATACAGTTGGAGGTGAAATTGTTGAAAATGCTTCATCAACTGTAGCATGTGGAAGGGCTGGAACTAGTGGAAGTGCAGGAACTAGTGGAATTACATCAGCACCCGCAGCTGGAAGTACATCAGCAGCATCAGCAACAACAACTTCAACTATGGAAAGTGGTATCTTCACTCAACGAATCACTGATCCAAGCACACAACAATCAACTAATGTTGCTGGAGGTCCAAAAAGGAAACTAATGAGCCTAGAAGAGATTGTGCAAATGCAGGGTCGAAGAGACCAAAGGCAGCTGGATATGGTCTGCTATTTGATTCAAGTGGCACTGTGAGCAGAGGGTATATATTTCCACTTAATTACACAGTCAACAGATATGGTTTGCTAGATAATCCCTCACTCACAACCTTTTATCTTTGTGCAGTCTGGAACTACTGATAGAGTAGTACACAATCCTTCTACATTCAATAAGTTCTGCCACTACCAACATTGAACTTAGGTTCAAACCCTCTAGACTAAAGTGGAAGGGTCGAGCTGCAGTTACACAAAGGCAGCTGCACGAATAGAGTTATAGAAGGGCAAACTCTGCTACAACCACTCAAGCCACACCAAAGACACAATCCACACCAAGCAACCAAGCCATAACAGGCATTAATTGAAGTAATCAACTGATATTTTGAAGACTTAATGATGAATATCTTTGTTAACTGCCTATGGTAGACAATATTTTGTAAAGCTATTTCATTATGGATGTTTTTGTTGACTTCCTATCGTAGATAATATTTTGTAAAGCAACTTCCTTATTTTGGATGTTTTATTAACTACCTATAACATGCCTTGATATTAATAGCGGAAGTATTGTTGCTGTAATGGTAAATTGTAATTTTTCGACTTGAATGTTCCCTTTGTCAATATATTCCATGAACAAAATTTTACATCAATAAAACATATGTAGCTTAAATTCAAGAAATAAGAAAGTACGCTGTCAATCCTAAACATATAAAATAAGAGCAAACATTAGAACAACTACAACCACAATTATAATAGCAGCAACTCTGAACTTCGACCTTCTTTATCTTCTCTGACAACGGAATCTATCACTCATCTTAATAAGACCCACAAGAAGAGTCTTGTAGTGTTCTTCCTCAATCACAGGATCAACCATTGGAAAAAGCCACAACCTTCACAAATCTCATATCTTTGGCAACCGAGGAACCTTCTTCCAGGATTGGTGGGTGTTCGTGACATTTTAAGATCTGCAGCAACTCCACAACAACACAAAGTTTCCTTCTTCATTGCTAAAGGAGAAGACGCGGGGTAGCTTATTTCTTGCCATGGAAGAAGAAAAATATTGACCTTCAAAAGAAAAGGAGATGGCAAAAATTGATGGGCAATGAAGAATCCTAGGAAAGAAATTCTATTTTTTGTTGTTGAAACTAGCACGAGAAAAAAGAAAGCATCAGATTTGGATAGAAATCAGCTTCTATAATGTTCAACAATGGAGAATAAGGTATAAAGAAGAAAATGGCTGTTAAATAGACCACATTGTTACCGTTAGGGCTTTTTTCAACTACCCTCACACCCCTTACAAGCGTCTGAATCACTCACTAAAGCCAAATATAACACATAGGATCAGCCACCTATCATAAGTGTTTGTTATATATGTTTGAAGGAATGCAAGTGTTTAATTAGCAAATTGTTAAATTTGGGGACCGGCATGACAAAGTGGCACAAGTATAAGTTCCATTTAGGCTATTCTGCCTAATTAAAAACAGGTCAAAAGTACTTACCCCAATCCATGTGGTGAAAAAAACTCTCCAAAATCGCCTAAATCAGAGCTCCATAACTCAAAATGTGCTAAAATGTATAAACACTTCGAATAAATTGAAATCTACTAGCCTTTTCGCATGTGCGAACAAATGGCTGCTTCTGCGACATCGCTTCTATGATAAATCTCGCTTTTGTGGAGACCACTAATATTCTGACCTCTTGCACCTGCGGACAAATTCTCGCTTCTACGACATCGTAGGTGCGATGTACCTTCCGCTTGTACGAAGCACTCGCCCAGACTTCCTTCCCGCTCCTGTGCAACAACGCCCACATCTGCACTCCTGAAGCTGCATTAGATCCTCCGCAAATAACATCATGCCCCAACTTGGGCTTTCGCTTCTGTGTCTACTCACTCGCATTTGCGGCTCCACACCCGCGCCCAACTATTTCGCAGGTGTGATGACACCAGACCCCTGCCAAACCAGCCATCACCAATATCACTCAACATGGTCCAAAACTCACCCGAGCCCCTCGAGACCCCGTTCAAACATACCAACAAGTCCTAAAACATAACACGAACCTACTCGAGGCCTCAAATTACCCATAACAACATCTAAACCATGAATCTCACCTCAAATCAAACTTAATAAACTTTTAAACTTTTAACTTCCCAGAACTCGTGCCGAATCATGTCAAATCAGCCCGGAATGACATCAAAATTTCCACACAAGTTCAAAATGACATACAAATCTATTCCAACTCCCAAAACAACAATTTGAAGCCGATATCATCATAGCCAACTCTCCAAATCTATGAACTTTCCAAGTCTTTAAATTGCCAATTTTCGCCAATTATACCCAAAACCTTCTAAAAACCTCCTAATGCAAATTCGAGAATACGCCCAAGTCCAAATTCACTATCTGGACCTACCAGAATCATCAAAACTTTGGTTCGAGCTCAAATATACAAAATTCAAACTTAGTCAACTCTTCCAACTTAAAGCTTCCTTTATAAGAATCATTCTCCCGAATCTCGAATTGCCAAAAACCTAAATAGATGACACACCCAAGTCATAATATACCATATGAAGCTACTCAAGACCTCAAACCCCTAAACGAAGTGCAGCTGCTCAAAATGACTGGTTGGGTCGTTACACCCTTCTAAATTAT
Organism: Nicotiana obtusifolia; assembly: GCA_002018475.1. Lineage (NCBI taxonomy): Eukaryota > Viridiplantae > Streptophyta > Magnoliopsida > Solanales > Solanaceae > Nicotiana > Nicotiana obtusifolia. The sequence continues at coordinate 13,164 of MCJB01051930.1, forward strand.
TGTCTCCATAAGGCCAACCATACGGACCAAGGACATCCTAAGACACTAGGGTAGCAACAAACCCTTTCGAAACCTGGGCTGGCCCAACTAGATCATCCTGCACTAGGGTATGCTCTTCATCTAGAGCTATCTATGGCTCAACTAATGTTGCTCTAGCATGAGTGTGAGTAGCTATAAATGCTGCTGCACGTGTCTTGGGATGGCGTCTAGCTCTGCCTCTGCCCCAACCTTTACCCTTGATAGTGGTTGGAAGTTGGGGCTCTAGCTCCTGCTCTGCTGTAGGTGAAACACGTGTCCTCACCATCTGTGAGAGAATAAATAGTAAAGATTCAAACCTTCAGGATAGAACAAAGATGCATGATAGAGAAAATAGAAAGGGAAAGTTCCTATAGTCATATAGCCTCTCGAAGATAAGTATAGACATCTCTGTACGGTCATCATGACTCAAACAAGCTTTCTCATGACTCGTGAGACCTAGGAAACCTAACTCTCTGATACCAACTAGTCATAATAAAAAAACCAAGGGGATGTATGGTGCGAGTTGATTATTATGTTGTGATGCGATGCACATACGACAGCATAAGGGAGGTGTTATTGATGCACATGCGGCAAAATAAGGGGATTATATGCGCATGTTTCTAGTAAGAAGAATTACTTCATTATGAAGCACACGTGGCGAGATGAGGGGCTTATGTGGATGAAGCTATTTCAGGGAAAAATGAAAGGCTCACGTGGCGTTATAAGTATAATTTGTGATTTGTGACTTGTGAATTGTGATTATGAGGTGTAGTACCTTGGGCTGATTCTTGTAATAAAATTTGTATCGCAACAATTTGATTATTTGAACTATGATTACTTTTCCTCAATTTATCATGCTTGTACTTAACTATGTTTTTGACTATTTTGCTATTTTACCTCATGTTCACTCTTTGTTGCTATTTATTTATTTCGTATTCCATTGTCAGCTTTGTACTCATACTCTATACAAGTTTTATGCCTAGTGAGTATCTTGACTTGAACCTTGTCACTCCTCTACCAAGGTTAATCTTGATACTTACTGAGTACGGATTGTGGTGTACTCATACCACGCTTCTGCACATTTTTGTGCAGATCCAGGTACCTCAGAGCGTGCCGGACGTTAGTTGGCTATGTTGAGTTGCTGAGGAGACTTCAAGGTATACCTACCATCACACTCGCAAGCGTCGGAATCACCTTTCGTTGATTTTCTTATTACTACTTTTTTCATTCCAATACAGTATTGTATTGAGATTTCTAGTGTATTCTCTGTAGATCTTATGACTTGGTAGCACCGATTTTGAGGTTTATATGTTTTTTGAATTTCCGTCTTTAGTTATGTTAAAGCACTTTTCAGCTTTCATTATTATTTAAGTTGGTGTTTGGTTTTGTTGATCTTGCTATTTGATAAGCTTACCTAGTCCTAGGTACTAGGTGCCATCACGGTCCTAAAGGTGGGATTTTAAAGTCGTGACAAATTGGTATCAAAGGTATAGGTTCATAGGTTCTACGTGTCATAAGCAATTTTAGTAGAGTCTTGCAGATCGGTACGGAGACGTCTGCACTTATCTTCGAGAGGCTATAGAACTACTAGAAATTTCCACTTATTTCATTCTTTATTGTGAAAATTTGTTGATTTCATGATCTGGGCCTTTGTCTTTCTATTCTCTCACAGATGGTGAGGACACACACCACCGGATCGCTGAGAAGATACCCATGCCCCATGCTAGAGCCGCAAGAGGCCAGGTTCGAGGTAGTGGCCGCGGGGGGGG